>CM035839.1:169621995-169794495 GCA_020510985.1 Pholidichthys leucotaenia
CGTTTCATCTTCAATGCCCTTGCTGGTGGAAGGAGGTTTTCACTCAAAATCTCACGATACATGGCCCCGTTCATTCTTTCCTTTACACGGATCAGTCGTCCTGGTCCCTTTGCAGAAAAACAGCCCCAAAGTATGATGTTTCCACTCCCATGCTTCACAGTAGGTATGGTGTTCTTTCTCCTCCAAACACGACAAGTTGAGTTTTTACCAAAAAGTTCTATTTTGGTTTCATCTGACCATATGACATTCTCCCAATCCTCTTCTGGATCATCCAAATGCTCTCTAGCAAACTTCAGACGGGCCTGGACATGTACTGGCTTAAGCAGGGGGACACGTCTGGCACTGCAGGATTTGAGTCCCTGGTGGCGCAGTGTGTTACTGATGTAGCCTTTGTTACTTTGGTCCCAGCTCTCTGCAGGTCATTCACTAGGTCCCCCCATGTGGTTCTGGGATTTTTGCTCACCGTTCTCATGATAATTTTGACCCCATGGGGTGAGATCTTGCGTGGAGCCCCAGATCGAGGGAGATTATCAGTGGTCTTGTATGTCTTCCATTTTCTAATAATTGCTCCCACAGTTGATTTCTTCACACCAAGCTGCTTACCTATTGCAGATTCAGTCTTCCCAGACTGGTGCAGGTCTACAATTTTGTTTCTGGTGTCCTTTGACAGCTCTTTGGTCTTGGCCACAGTGGAGTTTGGAGTCTGACTGTTTGAGGTTGTGGACAGGTGCCTTTTATACTGATAACGAGTTCAAACAGGTGCCATTAATACAGGTAGCGAGTGGAGGACAGAGGAGCCTCTTAAAGAAGAAGTTACACGTCTGTGAGAGCCAGAAATCTTGCTTGTTTGTAGGTGGCCAAATACTTATTTTACTGAGGAATTTACCAATTAATTCATTAAAAATCCTTCAATGTGATTTTCTGGATTTTTTTTTTCTCATTTTGTCTCTCATAGTTGAGGTATACCTATGATGAAAATTGGAGACCTCGCTCATCTTTTAAGAGGGAGAACTTGCACAACTGGTGGCTGACTAAATACTTTTTTGCCCCACTGTACATACATCGGAATTTAACAATGATGATATAGAGTGAAGTACATGACGGTAATGCACCTGTAAGCTGGTTGCCAACCGCCAATCAAATCTAAAAGAAGAAGAGAAGAAGATCTATGTACATCAATAATCAATGTAAACAGGACAGATTGTAGCCAATGGCTAGTTTCCCTCTGTTGTCCCTAAGTGATGCTTCCTATATAAAAAGAAGAAAGAGTAAGACAAATTAAATCAAACACATCAATATAAAAGAGCACAATAAAACAAGAGAAAAACATTTGGTCAGAGTTAAACAATTACCCTTACACACAGGTTCTCACAGAATTATTGCACATACCCCATTCACATAGCACTGAAATAGCTATAAAAAAAATTTATGGTAACATATTATTTTATATTCCCTAGATTCATTGCACTTAAGAACCAATTTAAACAGAAAGTAAAAACGACAGCTTTATTGCACCATGCCCTGTATATTGCAACAGGTAAATGTGTGACCACGGTTGATTATCCACATCACTGATGTGTGCAGGTTTGATTTGATATGAGTCAATTTTTTAGATGAGCTTTAAAAGAGATGTACGTGGAGCAATGTCTCACAGAAAGTGGTAGGCTGTTCCAGAGAGTGCCACCTTTGGCAGATAGGGAAAAAAAAAAAACACTGGCCACAGGTGGTACACTGATGAGGAATGCTACAATCACCTCAAGAAAGAGCTGTTGTGACTCTGGTTAAGATTAGTGGTGGGCGGATCGATCCAAATATCGATAATATCGATACCAACATTGGTATTGATATTGATCAATACCAGTGTAATGAGATCGATGCTCTGTGTCTGTGTGTGCCTCTCCTGTCACAGCAGGGAGCAGGCATGCTTTGCTCCTCTTCTTCTTCTTGTGGTTTTACGGCAGTTGGCAACCAGCGTTTAGGTGCTACTCCTTACTACCATCACGTGACTCAACAGCACCAGGTAAACAAGCTAGCAAGCATCAGCCGATGACTGCTGGCACGCGCACACACGCGAGCCGCACAGAGACGGAGCAGAAGAATGGCAGAGAGGAAGAGGAGCGCTGTATGGCTATACCTTCAAATGAAGGGAGACATTTTATTTAATTTTTGTATTGTAGTTTCTGAACACTGTACCTCAAAAAAGAATTTGTTTTAATTTGTTCTTTGAGTGATAATTTTGTGCAATTTGTTTATTTAAGCAAAAAATCCAGACATGACAATGTATGGGGAAAAACTGTTTTGTTAATGTTCTATTGTTTCTGAACAAAAAGTTTTATTTGCAGGGCATGGGCAGGTGTAACAGGTCAAATTAACCCCCGCCCAGATTAAATATACTCTAGCCCAGGCCAGAGTATACCCGTGGGGTAAACTGGCCTAGGCCAAACTATACCCTGGGGTGTAAAAGAGCCTTGGTCAGACTATACCCCTCTTGGGTAAAGAGGTTTTGATTGTATTTACACATTGCATTTACAACACAACATGTCATCTGACCTCTTTTTAACCTTTTATAAACTGACACATATATCGAAATAAATGACACGCCTGCCCATCCCATTTTTACGCACAGGTAAATATTTTTCTACTATAATACTGTAACACTCAACTATGAAATAGAGACTATTACCAAAAAAAAACAAAACCAACAGGTTACAAATGATTTCAAATGCACAAGCAAATATGGTGTTAAGATTGTGTTGTAATTCAACTAAAAGGACAAAAAATAATAGTTACACATTAAATTAATTCTTAACACGTTTATCATTACATAAAATTGTTCTCATCAACAACTAAATATAATTTCTCAGTCCTCAGGCTCTTATCATGCGCATATACCAACTCCATACACGGAAAAAAACAAACAAACTAGATAGTCCGTAGCAATGTCCCCACAAATCTTCGCCGGTGTTCTATAATTCTGTGCTACTTATCGAGATGCACTATTCTATGTCTTTGCACATGCGCAGACTCGTGTACATAAGCTCCGTGCCCATCATTTAATGGTACCATATGAAACGTAATAGTTTGGAAAGTTCTTATATAGTAGATAAAATTATGTTGTAAAGTTGCCTTTTGTGTCACAAGCCTCCCCGTGCGCTTTTACACAGCGCACGGAGGAGGGGAAGGAAAAATGGATTTAAGCGCAGGTTGCACCACACACACATTTATTGACACAAAAGGCAAACAGTTCAGAAATAAAGACTTTACAAAAAGGCAACAGTGTGCACAAAATGGCTCACGCGGCGAGCGCGCATCGGGCTGACCAATGTGCACTGTGGTCACAAGACAAATAACACACAAAAACAATATGACAACTCGGGCCACTTAGAGTCCTCCAGGACGCTCGACTGACACAGGAGAGGGAAACTGGGCAACTGTGCCTAAGTGTTGCAGCCTGACTCCAAAGAGAAACGCAACAGCTCGTACTCACAGTGCAGGAACAGTCCAAGTAGTCCAAGTGTACCGGCGAACATACACAAACAACAGCTACACTGAGGGGAATGGCAACAGTGTAGCTCTCCCTCAAAAGACAGTACGACCATGCGGTGATTAACGTCCGCATGGCAATGCACAATGGTCCAGCAGTGTTTGACTGGCAAAGGCCGCCTAAGTACAAACACTGCTGGCACCACAAACTGGGCACACCTGAGCGAGGCGCAGGAAAGACAATCACCGGGGAGGAATCAGCTGGCTGTCAAGAGAGAGGGGGTGTGGTCGAACCGGCGAATGTTAGACAACGCCCACATGAATGTGGGTCAAAGAGGCTGCCTAACAGCCGCTGGCCAGAGCGGTGGCTACAGGCATGGAGAAGAAAAAGAACGTAGACATAAAAACAAGAACTCAAAAGATAACACAATACATAATAAACCTGATACCCGAGCCACAGAGAACGGTCAGAACCGAGCCTACAGGAAAACACCGGCTCGGTTCATGACAATTTATCTCTACAGCTATCAGAATAGTGCACATAAGCGCCATCATTTCATGCTACCGTAAACATTTATGTGCATTTTTGAAACAAATGAGTCTCAAGCTCATGAACGGTCTAGCCTAATGCTGAAGAAAAGCTCATCAATTGTAAATCACCTGCCGCTGTGCATGTATTAGTCAAACTTTTTGAAACAGAGGAGCCTCAAGCTCATGAACGGTCTGTAGCCTAATACTTTTTAGCACATTTATAATTTTTTAGCTTTGTTTTTAGGTAGCATTTTATTCCAATTTTAGCTTATTTTAACTTAATTTTAATTCTGAGGATTGGCGTTTTATTTGTAGTGGACAGTTGAACATATTTTATGTAAATAAATTCCTTTGAAAACATTTTAAAATTTCCCCTCTGATTCCTCCTGTGACTCTTCACCTGGTTTTTAAAGAACCTGCAAGTATGTTTTTTACTTACCCCTTGGCCTCGTTACAAATGTTCTATAATTTCTTTTTTTTTTACTTTATTGTATTAAAGTTTTAGATACATCCTGGGGTGATGTTCCTCTTTAGTTTATTAGTGTCATCCTATGTCCTCGGCCTCATTACAAATGTTCTATAACATTTATATGATCTGCAGAATATACACATCGGTAGCAGCTGTGTATACGGTAGCAGTTTTTGACAAAGTAGCATAAATCGATCAGTGTGGCGACGCTCCAGAGGGAGCTGCGTCACGCTGCACCCAGCACTGCTTGCTTTACATGTGACCTCCAAATAAATGTTACATCTTTAAATTGAAGAAATCTCCGGCTTGTTCTTGGACCTTTCAATCAAAGAATCAGGTATTTTTCTAACAAACTGGTGCCGGTGACCCGGATTGAAATTATTCCGAGGCGAGCCTGAACACATCACATCGGAGGGACCCTTTTGCAGACTGCTGTGGCGCCTAAACAAAAAAGTGGGAGTCATCAGCAAGTCTTAGACCAATTGCTGGGTCGAGAGGAAGCGCTGAGGACCCCAAGACGGAGGATGATGACGAGGAAGACCATTCTAGATGGAGGATGATGACGAGGAAGACCATTCTGCCATCACAGTTTATTTAACCCTCTCCCCGTTCTGGAGTGGACTCCTGTACTCTTCTCGCCGTTACCCACACCCTTCTGTTTTCTATGTTGAAACAGGGCATCCTGGCAGAACTAAAAGCAATATCTGTCACAGGTCTGTGGTGGACCACTCCCTGTTACACAGGGTGAGACTGGACATCCTGGCAGATAAACACATCTGTCACAAGGTCTGTGGTGGACTGTGCCAGTCGGTGCATTGTGACATGCACTACACAAAGAGCAGAGATAAACAAACCTATCATCTGGTCAGTCACTGCAACAGATACTGGAGTCAGTTTGTCTTGGCTTGTCCTTGCCACTGATATTACCTTTATCTACCAAGAATGTGCTGCTAGTCCAGCAAAAGCTAGCACTACTCAAATACTTTGCAAGCAGTTTCATGAAATGGTCAGTCAGAAAGCAACTCATACCGGCTCAGACGCCGCCCGGGCTTACAAGGTCTACGCTGATCTGTTCACACTCTGACAGGCAGCGAAAAGTAAGCTAGGAGCAGGAAGCTAAAAGAAGAGGAAAACAGCAACCTTGTGTGTAGCAGAATGGAATGTACGCACTCTGTTGGACAGAACAACATCACAGCGCCCAGAAAGACAGACCGCGCTTGTGGCCCTGGAAATGAACAGGTACAATGTAGACATAGCTGCACTTAGTGAAACAAGATTGCCTGGATATGACAGCTTGGAAGACCATGGGTACATCTTCTTTTGGAGTGGGAGATCAACTCAAGAAAGGAGAGAAGCAGGAGTGGGCTTTCCAGTTAGAAAGGAGATAGCAGCAATGCTTGATGAGGGACCGGTGCCAATCAACGACAGGATAATGACTATGAGACTCCCACTACAGCAGAAGATGTATGCCACACTCATCAGTGTATATGCCCCAACAATGATCAACACAGAGGATGTGAAGGAAGAGTTCTACAGTGATTTACGTGAGACTATCAGGCGTGTACCGACTGATAACAGGCTGATACTTGTTGGAGATTTTAATGCCAGAGTTGGTTCGGACACCGAGAAATGGAAAGGAGTGCTAGGCAGTCATGGAGTAGGCAAGTGCAATGCTAATGGAGAACTTCTACTTGCACTATGTTCAGAGTACAACCTTGTGATAACCAACACTCTATTTAAGCACAAGGACACACACAAGAAGACATGGATGCACCCAAGATCCAAGCACTGGCACTTGTTAGACTACATCATAGTCAGGCAGAGAGACAGAAGGGATGTATTGGACACTAGAGCAATGAGAGGCGCGAACTGTGGCACTGATCATGTTATGCTGAGACCTAGATTAAGGATTTGCAGACGAAAACAGCACTGCAGGACGGGTGCGAAGCCACCACGGAAGCTAAACATTAGCGCACTGAAAGGCCAAAAGAAGCAGGAAGAACTTACACAGGAAATGGATGAAAACTTGAAAGACTGGGACAGCAACAACTCCGAGAATGACATAAGAAGAGAAATGGGCAACACTGAAGGATACAGTGTATCAGACTGCGAGTGATGTATTAGGCTACCCTGAGTGGAAACATCAAGATTGGTTTGATGAGCATGATGAACACCTGAAGAAACTACTAGAAGTGAGGAATACAGCTAAGCAGGAAAACCTACAGTGGAACACAAGGTCAAAGAAGAAATACTCAAAGGCTCAGAGTGAGCTACAGAAGTACACCAGAGAGATGAAATCCAACTGGTGGGATGAAAAAGCGGAGAAACTTCAAACTGCAGCAGACAGGAAGGACATGAAAACATTCTTCACAGGTTTGAGAGAAATCTACGGCCCTAAACCAAGAGGATTGATCCAACTAAAGGCTATGGCTGGTGAAACGGTTTTGCAGGAGAAAGACAAGATCCTGGACAGATTTGCAGACCACTTTGACCAACTACTAAACAACCCTGGAGATCTCACTGAAGAGGCTAAAGAAGCTCTAGTGCAGCGACCAGCTGTATCAAGTCTGGATGAACCACCAAATTTTGATGAACTAATGGCGGCTATCAGGACAACACAGGATGATAAAGCTCCAGGAAGGGATGGAATTCCAGCAGAAGTGTGGAAATTTGGTGGTGTTCAGCTGACCAACTGCCTGCACAAGCTCATCCAAGAGATATAGAATGCCCAGAAAGTACCTCAAGACTGGAAGGATGCAAGTATTGTGCCTTTGTTCAAGAAAGGTGACAGGAAGGATTGTGGAAATTACCGAGGTATATCACTACTAGCCACTGTTGGTAAGATTCTCTCACGTGTACTACTGACCAGACTCAGTGAACTCATCTCGCAGAATGTACTACCGGAAACCCAGTGGAAGAAGAAGTGGAAGAAGCACAATGGAAGAAGTGGAAGAAGCACAATGGACATGATTTTCTGCTTGAAACAGGTTCAAGAAAAGTGTATCGAACAGAACATGCCCCTTTATGTAGTCTTCATAGACTTCAGTAAAGCCTTCGATACTGTTTCGCGACAAGGACTTTGGCAGGTACTCAAGAAGTATGGTTGTACAGAGAAGTTTGTCAGCCTGATCGAGGCACTCCATACAAGTATGCAAGCAAACGTGGCAATGAGTGGTTCAGTATCTAAAGACTTTTCAGTAAGCAACGGGGTGAAACAAGGGTGTGTGCTGGCACCTACACTCTTCTCGCTATATCTGGCAGCCATGCTTGAGGTGGCCTTCAAAGACACTTCAGAAGGAGTATACATTCAAACAAGGAAAGAAGCAGACTTGTTCAATGTGGCACAATTTAAAGCCAAGAGTAAGACTTCGATTAAGATAGTAAGAGAAATGCTCTTTGCCGACGACAGTGCTCTAGTTGCACACAGCGTGGAAGATATGCAATCTTTAGTGGAGAAATTTGCAAGAGCAGCTAGGCAATTCAGCCTCCAAATCAACATCAAGAAGACAGAGTGCCTTTATCAACCACCAAAGTTCCAATTATCAACATCACCACCAGAAGAGATCAGCAGTGGTACAGAGCCACTAGTCAAGTGCAAGACTTTCAAGTACCTAGGGAGTACTGTTTCAGAGAATGCTAGGCTGGAGGATGAACTATCTCTCAGAATGGGAAGAGCGAGCGCTGTGTTTGGAAACTTGAGGGAGAGACTGTGGACCAATCGACATGTGTCAATCCGTGTGAAATGCAAAGTGTACAGAGCGACAGTACTGGCTACTCTATTGTACGGTGCTGAAACTTGGACTGTCTACAGAGTGCAGGTGAAGAAACTCCACGCGTACATGATGAGACACCTTCGAGCCATAATGAACATCTCATGGAAAGACAAGATAACCAACATAGAAGTGATGAAACGAGCTGGTCTACCATCAATGGAGGACATGCTAATACAGATGAACCTGAGATGGCTCGGACATGTTGAGAGGATGGACCACCAGCGTCTCCCTCGGCAGTTACTCTACTCACAGTTATGCGAGGACAAACGCAATCAGGGTAGACCAAGGCTCAGATTTAAAGACACTGTACAAAGAAACTTGAAGAAGTTGGGCATAGACAGGAGTTCCTGGCAGCAGAAGGCTAAGGACAGAGCTGTGTGGAGGAATCTGATCAGATTGTCACCCACGACAGACTGCTATGATGATGAGCATAAATCGATGGACTCTGCTGTTGATTGGCGCCACTGGTAGCATTTTTCGATAAAGCAGCACAAATCGACAGAAGACACCGGAAAAAAAAAAAGAGTCCAGATACTCCACCAAAAATAACTGGAAGTTAATATCTTTAAAATAATGGAAAAAGACCCGGAGCTCAGGAAAAATTGCAGTTCGTAAAGGAAGAGAAAAAAGGCTCAATCTCACCAGCATGCAGCCCTGTCACCCCTGGGTTGTTTTGACAGCTCAGCTCAACATAAATAAATGCAACAATACTGTGAAACTTAGACAGCTATAGGGCCACAAACAGCAAATGAAGTTTTCTAGATTATCAGTTCAGTTCAACTTTATTGTATAGCGCCTAGTCACAACAAAATGTAGCAGAGTCAGTGACCCCGGTTACATGGTCATGAGTAAACCGATTATAATCAGTTTTCTGGAGTTACCTGATTATTCAAACTGTCATGTAAACAGAGTACAGTGATCCCTCACTTATCGCGGTTAATGGGTTCCAGAACCGACCGTGAAAAGTGAAAAACCGCGAAGTAGCGTCACCCCTAATGACGTCATCCATAAATAATACGTATGTTCATTCTCTCACTGTCTCTCTCTCATATGATACGTGTGTGTGTGTGTGTGTGTACGTGTACATACATACGTAGATGTAAATAAAGTGTACATAAATATGTTTTTAGAACTCTTTTATTCTTATAACAAGATACGTAACTCAAGATGAAGATGATTTACTTCACAGGTTAATGAGAGCTTTACTGCTCCTCAGGTGACGCCTCATCGTCAGGTGCTAGAAGCGCAGGATCATCGAGGGCAGCTTCCGATAGAGCTGGAGAAGCTGCAGGAGGCGGCGTAGTGGCTCAACGGGAAGACTATTTCGCACAAAATGGCACAAGAGAACAGCAAAAAGTTCCACGCTGCGAGACTACGTAACACGAGCGATAAAGAGCAATGAATGCGGTCTTCCTTCCCTTCACGGCCGCTCGGCAGGGAGAGGAGGTGGGTGAAACGTCTCGGCCAATCAGCTTGCGGGGTGAAACGTCTCGGCCAATCAGCTTGCAAGATTTCCGAGCCGAGCCAACATGAGAACAGCGAACAGAGAGGTGGATTTTTTGAGTTGTGCGGCTCTCCGTGTTGATACCTGATGGTCTAATGTAGTCTCCCTGCCTTCTGCTAGCGCCCGCCCATTATTTCTCAATTTTGAATTTTTGATGAATATTTTTGAAAAATCCGCGATGTACTGAGGGCGCGAAAGGTGAAGCGCGAAGTAGCGAGGGATCACTGTAATCCAATTACCTTTATCAGTTAAAGGCCATTATCGGTTTATGAGAAAACCAATTAACACACCTAGTTTATTTGCCCAATGAACCGTTTACTCGGTGCATGTAAACACCATAAGCCGTTTACTTTTATTGGTTTACTGCAGTAATCAGTTTACTTGTGACCATGTAAACAGGGTCAATAAAAGCATGCCTACTTAGCTTGTCATGGGTTGATCCTTCTGGCAACACAGGTATAGAGCTGGACTCTGGAGCTGGAGGTTGTGGGTTTAAACCTCCGGTTGGACTTAACCACCTATCCCCTTGGCTACAAATACATTTTTTTATTTATGATAATTATGCCTATTTTTATGTATCTATAATTTTATTAATAAAGTGCAATGTATCAACATAATATCTGACGCATTGCACTTTATGAAGCACTTTATGTGGCAATGCACAATATTAAAATCAAATCTCAGTGTTCACGTCGTCTATTTATTTATTTATTTTACCTTTATTTAACCAGGAAAAAAAAACGTCAAGATTAAAAACCTCTTTTTCAAGGGAGTCCTGGCCAAGAGGCAGCAAAAAAAGTCAACATAGAGGCAGCAAGTCTATCAATGTAGAATCCCCACTTTTGGTTTTACTTTCCATCTCACTTTCCATTTTTACCGTTTTTTGCCACTCCAAATGTACACCAAACATGACGAAAATAGTTGGAAAAACATGACGGGAATTGTTTATCATAATTCTGGCTTTACTTGCCCTATCAACACAATTTAAAAACCAGGAGAGTTTCGAATCTGCACTTGGCCAAGGACCACCTCTGGTAAAAATTTCATCCAAATCCATCCAATAGTTTTGAAGTATTCTTGCTAACACACTGAGAAGATAAGAGCCTTGGTGGAGGTATGCATTCTCAGATCATCACCAAAATGTCATGGATTCCTCTCTAGGCCAAGGACCACCTCTGGTGAAAATTTCATCCAAATCCATCCAGTAGTTTTTGTGTAATCCTGCTGCACAAATACAAATAAGGTCCTTGATGGAGGTGAGCACTCTTAGATCACCACCAAAATTTATCAGATTCATCCTTGGCCCAAGGGCTACCTCTGGTGAAATTTTCACCAAAATCATCCAGTAGTTTTTGTGTAATCCTGGGGGGTATGAATTGGCCTCGTCCATAGTATAGTCGGGCTATAATCTAGCCTAGGTCGCTTTAACCCCGGGTATAGTCTGGACTGGGGGTATACTGTGGCCTGTTACATCTGGTCTCATGCACTCATCCTTATTTATTATGGCTATCTGGTCTTCAGGGCATAATCTCAGCCCTCGCCCTCGCTTTAAGTTCATTTTGGAATTTGCTGTGTTTCACTCTGGCTATTATCTTTTTCCTGGTTTGCCATTATCATTATTTTGTTTTGTACTATTATTTCTCTGTGGGTCATCCTCATTATTATTATTATTATTATTATTATTATTATTATTATTATTATTATTATTCTCATGGTCTTGTCTCCCCTGGTTCCTCTGTTCATGTTTTGTGCATCCCCTGTCTATGACCACCTGTGTAGCCCCGCCCGTCCTGTGTCTGTGACTAATCCCTGCCATCTCCATTTGTCACTTATTGTGCTCACCTGTTCTGTGTTGTTTGATTGCGCCTGTCTCTATTTATGAAGCCTCAATCTGTGTTTCCTTGTGTGTGTCATTAGTCATATCTGCATGCATCTGCATCAACACGCTTCTGTTTCTGACCGTGATTCCTGCTTGACGTTTTGTAAGTTTTTGTGACAGCTCAGGAGCTGTCAGTCTGTTTTTGTGGGGGTTGTTTTGAGCTGTGCACGTCTGTCCAGTTTGTTAATAAATCATCACTGCCAGCTTTAAATACTGCATTTGGGTCCAATCTTCCACCCACCGTGACAGAATGACGCACATCCTGGACCCAGCATTTTTAAAGTTTCGGCAGTTAGGCCACAGTGTGAAGGAAGCTTGGAAAGCTACAAACATTGAGGCCTGCAGCGAGGATGCCACTCCTCCCGCATGCCAGAGGAAGCCCTCCTTTGCTCAAATGGGCCAAGGAGTTGACTGAGATGCTTCCAGCCCTCCGATGGTTCCCTCAGCTCACCTGTCTGCATGAGCATAGCGTTAACATGCAGATTGTCATCCGGGGGCTAATGGAATCATTCCCTGTGGTGGGAGAGGCGCCAATGGAGGAAGGCCTGCATCCATCCGGGGAAAGACGAGGTTGTTGCCAATGCCATGGGACACAGCGGCCTGGCTTCTCATCCCTGGCAAGGGTACACCAGGCTTCCATTTCCTCCTTTGGTCCGCTATGAGCATACCACCATCGGGCATCCTCTCCCCATCTGATTATCTCCAGCTTCTCCCAGGAGGACTCGCCGGATGGGTCAGCAGCAGCAAAGTGGGAATACAGGCAAGTACCCGTTCAGTTCAGAGGTGCACATAATGGCTCCTGCTGTCCCTGGGGCACACACCACAGCTCCAGCTGTTCCCACAGTACACAGTTCCTGTTCAGCTCGAGGTCCATGCTCCAGCTCCTTCGGCTCACCCTGAGCAGGTCACCCCAGCAGCAGAGGATCAGGAGCTCAGGCAAGTGCTTTTCTTTACTTTTATAACATCAATACTAGTTAAGACTTGCCTAGCTCCTGGTGTTTTTGGTGACGCCTCAGCCTACCTTTCTCCCCCCATCTGAGGTGATTGAAATGGGGGTGGTTTTCCAGGCGTTGGAGCCGGACGCTCCAGCACCATCCGCTCAAAAGGTCGAGCACTCCGCTCCACCTGTCGTCATCCAAGATGTCGAGCAGTCCGCGCCACCCATCGTCATCCAAGAGGTCGAGCAGACTGCTCTGCCCGTCATTGTGCAAGAGGTCGAGTAGTCTCCTCCACCCCTCGTTGTCCAAGAGGTTAAGCAGTCCACGCCACCCATCGTTGCTCAAGAGGTTGAGCCATCTGCTCCACCCATAGCCCAAGAGACCATCATGCCTGCAACCATTGCCCAAGAGGCTGGTGTGCCTCCACCTGTTGTTCCAAAGGCCAGGGTTACAGTAAAGCAGTCATCAATCACAGAGCATAGGGCTCCTCTGTCTTTGTTTGGTGAGCTCTGTGCTTCTACGGCTACTGTTCCACCTTGTTCTCCAGTTTGGCAGCCTATGGACATTGGCAAGCCACTGGACCGGCCCTGCATTCTGGTCTGGGGGTCCATGGACTCGGGCAGGCCCCCCAACCCACGTTGTTCTCCAGTCTGATGGCCTATGGACTTTGGTAGACCCCCGACCCATTGTTTGTTTGTGGTCCGGTGGCCCATGGACTTGGGTAGGCCACCTGACCGACTTTGTTTTGGGTCTTCGGGCCTTTGGGCCTTGGAATTTATTTGGCCTATGAACTGTGTTGGTTTTGGACATTGCTGTGGGGGGTTACTGTTTGTTTCAGCCTACCTGCCCTTGTACCCCCACCACCCACCCTGTGAGAGTTCTTTGGTTTTTGTTTCATTTGTTGGTATTACCCTGGGGTCGTCTGAGGGGGGAGGGGGGTGTTACAGTTTGTTTCATCCCACCTGGCCTTGTACCTCCACCACCCACCCTGTGAGGGTCTTTTGGCTTTTGTTTCTTTTGTTGGTGTTCCCCTGGGGTCACCTGGAAGCCGCCCCTTAAGAGGGGGTTACTGTCAGGGCATAGGCCGGGTCTCATGCTCTCATCCTTATTTATCATGGTTATCTGGTCTTCAGGGCATGACCTCAGCCCTCGCCCTCGCTTTAAGTTCATTTTGGAATATGCTGTGTTTCATGCTGGTTATTATCTTTATCCTGGTTTGCCATCATCATTATTTTGCTTTGTATAGTTATTTCTCTGTGGGTCATCCACATTATTATTATTATTATTATTATTATGCAAACTCCTCACAGATCACTGTTGGTCAGGGGCTGGGATCGAACCCAGGATCCCCCAGCCAAGGGTGGCTTGCTGTGCTGCCGCAGTGCTAACCACTCCGCCACCGCGGGAGTTTGCATGTTCTCCCCATGTCTGCGTGGGTTTACTCCGGGATTTCTCCGGTTTCCTCCCACATGCCAAAAACATGCAAGTTAGGTTAATTGGCATCAAACTGGGGATTCTAAATTGTCCTTAGGTATGACTGTGAGAGTGAATGGTTGTCTGTCTCTCTATGTTGGCCCTGTGATGGACTGGCGATCTGTCCAGGGCGTACCTTGCCTCTCGCCCAAAGATGCTGGGATAGGCTCCAGCCCCCCCCCCCCCCCCAGCGACCCAAAAAGGATTAAGCGGAAGAAGATGGATGGATTATTATTATTATTATTATTATTATTATTATTATTATTATTATTATCTTGTCTCCCCTGGTTCCTCTGTTCATGCTTTGTGCATCCTCTGTCTATGATCCCGTGTAGCCCCGCCTGTCCTGTGTCTGTGATTAGTCCCTGCCGTCTCCATTTGTCACTTATTGCGCTCACCTGTTCTGTGTTATGTTTGATTGCTCCTCTCTCTGTTTATGAAGCCCCAATCTGTGTTTCCTCATGTGTGTCATTAATCATATCTGCATGATCAACACGCCTCTGTTTCTGACAATGATTCCTTCCTGATCCTACCTGACGTTTTGAAAGTTTTTGTTACAGCTCCTGAGCTGTTAGTCTGTTTTTGTGTTTTTTTGAGCTGCGCCCATCTGGCCAGCTCGTTAACAAGTCATCACTGCCAGCATCAAATGCTGCGTTTGGGTCCAATCTTCCACCCAGCGTGACATTATTATGATAATAAAGTACTTTCTATTTACCTCTAAACTTTGTCCAAATTATGTCCTGGGTTTTAACTAATTAATAATCCAAAGGAAAAAAATCACAAAAACACTTAAAAGTCATGAAGATTCATTCAGATTTAGTAATTTGATGATGCATCTACCTTAATTATTAAAAAGTATCAATACTGTATTGGTATCGATGATACTGGCCCTGTATTTACTTGGTATCGGATCAATACCAAATTTTGCAGTATCGCACACCACTACTTGAGATGCAAGTGCCTGTGCATCAGTTAAATTCACATAAGGGGGGAGAGGCCAGACCTTTCCAAAGTTTATAAATCAAGCAAACTTGTTTGAACTGAATGAGATGGTTGAAGCTCAATAATTCATACTGTATTTATCATGTGTAATACAATGATGACATGTTGCTGTTTTCCTGTCAAATATTTTCAGAGCTTTCTTGTAGATAGTTTCAATTGATTTTATGGTGGTCACACTGGCTAGCGACCACTGGTTATTGTTTGATGTTGTTTACTAAACATCATGCAGTTTTCTTCATGTTTAACAGGAGACATGAATCAGTTAGCCAGATTTGAATAACAGACAATACTTGTGTGAGTATACCAGAGGCTTCACAGATGTTTGTAACTTTACAAAAAAAATCGCATCATCCACATACATTATGGTCTAAACATTCTGAAAAAGATTTGGTAAATTATTGATAAAGAAAATAACATTGGACCAAGGACTGACCCCTGTGGAACCCCAGCACAGCTATCAAGACAAAAAGATTTTACACCATCAACAGTCACATATTGTTTCCTGTTACATAGGTAAGAGGCAAACCAGTGAATGAAAAGTTAAAATTGTTTAACATGAATAGTAAAAGGTCATGGCTCACAGTATCAAAAGTTCTCTTTAGATCAACAAATGCAGCCCCCAGAAATGCATTCTTGTCCAACAGATTGTTTGTCTTTTGTAAAAACACACACATGGCCATTTCAGTTGAATTGTGGGTGCAAAGCCCAAACTGCATAGCGTGTTGAAGAGACTGAGCCAATACATTTTTCTACAACTACAATTGACAGTATACTGCAGTGGTTGCTGTAGATTTGCGTGTGCTTGTTGCCATGACAACACCGGAAGTTGAAACAAGTGGCCGCTTTGGTAAAATCATTCTTTCCTTTGTAAAATTTATAGAGCATTTATTTTTCTTTTATTTTCCATACAACATGTGTTTAGTTCATTTCTGTATTATTTTCTAGTATATTAACTAAAGTAAGTCTGTTTTGTGATTCATGTGATGTCTGAATCCAGATATAAAAGCCGTGAAGAAAATGAGAAAAGTGAAGGAAAGAAGCTGAGAATCTTTGTGTTTCCAGACGTTTTTCTACTGCTGGTCTCCAGGTAGACATGGTAAAAATGTGATTTGGTAGAACTATTAAGAGCCATCCCATTTGAGTTTGGGAGAAAATATTGATATTAACAGCGTTTGTTTTATTATTTCTGAGCGTTTTCACTGAGACTGGTTTGTTATTGTTTTTTAGTTTTCACAGTGTTCAGGTGGTCACCGTGTACAAGTGGAAAATAAATGCACATGTGAACATCATTAAGAAGCATGGATTCTTTCAAGACCAGTGTAGAAACAGTGAAAACATGGCCTTGTTCAGCGTGCAGCTCTGCTATATATCCTGCTATGAACTCCAGGCTTCAGTGTGCAACCCCTTGTGCACATACTGTTATGATCTACAGACTCCAGCACTTATCTCAGGTCATACAAATTCTATTTTGGTAAATGATGTTCACTTTCAATGTAAGTCTGATGAAGTCATTAAAAATAAACATATAAATAAAAGGGGTAAAAAAAAACATATTAAAAAAGAGAAACTGACCTGTTTAAAAGTATTCATCAGCATTAAGGTGTTGGTAAAAGTTGCATTTTGTTATTTTAAGATAAGATAAGATAAGCCTTTATTACTCCCACAATGGGGAAATTCCAGGATTGCAACAGCACAGGGATAGCAACACTCAGAGCAACAATCAGAAGGCAAGAAAAAACAAGAGCAGCTAGTTTACATATGTACATATTAATATAAATATAAATATATATATATATATATATATATATATATATATATATATATATATATAGACACACAGTGCGGAGCATTGTGGTTGGTGGATGTGCAGCAGAAAGTCTAAGCTCTCTCTCCGCGAATGCGGCGGGCCAGCTGGATGTCTTTGGGCATGATGGTGACCCTCTTGGCATGGATGGCGCACAGGTTGGTGTCCTCGAAGAGACCCACCAGGTAGGCCTCGCTGGCCTCCTGCAGAGCCATGACGGTGGAGCTCTGGAAGCGCAGGTCGGTCTTGAAGTCCTGAGCGATCTCCCTCACCAGGCGCTGGAAGGGCAGCTTACGGATGAGCAGCTCTGTGGATTTCTGGTAGCAACAGATCTCCCTCAGAGCCATGGTACCGGGCCTGTAACGGTGAGGCTTCTTCACTCCGCCGGTGGCCGGAGGCTTTTTTTCGAGCAGCCTTGGTGGCCAGCTGCTTCCTGGGGGCTTTTCCTCCAGTAGATTTACGGGCGGTCTGCTTGGTTCTTGCCATCGCTCTTTATTATTCTGTCGCCTAAACTCCAGCCCGGCACCCGCGTCGTTTTCGCTTCAGTTCTCCCAGTATGTCGAGTTTCTCCGTTAGCACCGGGTGGCGGTTGAGTGCTAGCTAGCTCTTCCCTGCTGTATCGTCTCCTGCTGTAAACAGAGGCTCCATCCGCCGACTCGGGAGACCTTTGGGGCGATCTGTGTGTCCGTGATATATATAGAGTGAAAGGTGTGCCGGATCAGAAAGTTATCACCGGATCAGAAAGAAGAAGGAAGATAAAAAGACTCAGAATTGAGCCGCTGTTGCAAAAGGCAGCCAACTCGTGTGGCGCCGGAACCGGAAGAATCTGCTTTATCTGCTGAGTGACGAGGTTTTTTGAGTTTAAGTCAAAGTTTATTGTAAAATACTCCGTGAAACACTTTATTTTCCTTGATTGACATTACTTTCGCTGTAAGGTGTTGAACTTAAAAGCTGATAAAATGTCAGCTGTGAGTGATATTCAGTCTCTGAATGGTGATGTAGACAGTCAGCTTGATGCCTAGTTATAAGCACCTGGAATACTACACTTGGAGACTGATCCAGCTGAAAAATATAAAGTAAGAACTGTTGCACAAGCCCCCCATGGCGAGAATGAACAATCTAAAACAGTGTCTAAAGAGCACTACTAAAGAGCCTACTTCAGCTGCAACAAAGACAGATAACACAAGAAAATCATCCAGCTAGTGGAGCGGCTGCTGTGGAGAATATGCGGGCACCCACGGATGATGGTGATCTTTCTTAACTCTTCTTCCTTTTTTTTTGATGGGTATTCAGGTCATGTCTTACAACTGTCGTGGCCTTAAATTGGGGCAAAGTGCTGGAGAGAAAGCTCGCCGGTTAGTTATTGACAATTTATTGAACAATTGTGATATTTTGTGCCTTCAGGAGACGTTTCTTTCTGAACAAGACTTGGAATGTTTGAACTGTCTTAACCCTGATTTCCATGGTGCTGGGGAGTCTACAACTGACCTCAGCAACGGGATTATCAGGGGTAGGATACCTGAAGGTGTGGCTATCCTCTGGAGAAAGAAGCTGGACTCCTTGATAAAAGTAATCCGACTTGGTGGAGATTGGTGTATTGGTGTGCAGTTTAATTGCAATGATAAGGAATTCCTCATTATTAATGTATATACGCCATTTGAGTGTCAACAGAGTGAGGATGAATATTTAAATAAGCTTGCTTTTATTAATTCTTATATGCAAGATTATAGTAACACTTGTATTTTTATTATAGGGGACTTGAATGCGGAAATATCTGACACTGACTCCTTATTTGCAAAATATATGTATCATTTTTGTTATGAAAATAACTTAATTTTGTCATGTAAGGTGTTAATGCCTTCTGATAGTTATACCTATATAAGTGAGGCTTGGCACACTACGTCCTGGCTGGACCACTGCATCAGCACTGGTGATGCACATGCCTCTTTGGGTGGCATGAGTATTTATTATGGGTTAGCAATGTCTGATCATATACCATTTGAGATGATAATTAATGTTGACTGTCTACCTGCACTTTGTCAGAATGTCAATCAGGATGAGGTGGAAAAATTAGACTGGGACACTCTTTCTAAGGAAGAAATTGTAGAATACTGTGTCCGTACAGATAAATCCTTGCGTAAAATATGTCTTCCTAGAGATGCTGTAATGTGCAACGACGTGAACTGTAGCATTGTCGAGCATAAGAAAGACCTTTGTAGTTTGTACAATGCTATAGTTAACTCCCTGTATAAGGACAGTAAGCCTTATTATAGGAAGATACGTAAAACACATAATGTAAGACCTGGCTGGAATGAGGCCGTAGCTGTGCCTTATTCTGAAGCTCGGGAAGCATATAAAGCATGGGTGGTGGCTGGGAGACCCAGACAAGGGCCAGAATTTGAGATGAAGAAATGTACAAATGCAAAGTTTAAGTATGCTATTTGTCATATTTCTAAAAATGAGCAGCTAATGAGAAGTAATTCCTTGGCCAAGAAATTGTTAGATAAGAATGTCACAGATTTTTGGAAGGAGCTTAGACGGATTAGTAATAGTAAAATGTCTTTACCCTGTACCCTGGAAGGCATTTCAGGTATAGAAAATATTGTGGATTTATGGCGGCAGCATTTTTACTCATTATTTAATTCAACTAACGATGAAACTTATAAGGTAGGGAAAGTAGAAAGGGACGATTCGTTCCTAATTGACACTTATGCAGTGACCAAAGCCATTAGAGAGCTATCAGATAACAAAGCGAGTGGTTTAGACTGTATTTCTGCTGAGCATCTTAAATATGCTAGCTCAAGAATTGCTCCTTGCAATCTGTTTCACCAGCTTCATGATTCATGAGATGTTACCAGAATCATTATTGTCTGTTGTGTTGGTACCAGTCATTAAAGATAAAGCTGGCAAGCTGTGTAGCCTGGACAATTACAGGCCCATAACTATAGCCAATATAATATCTAAAGTACTGGAAAGAATCCTGTTTGAAAAATTAAATGTATTCATCAAATCTACTGATCATCAGTTTGGATTTAAACCCCGTCATGGAACAGATCTGTGCATATATGCTTTAAAAGAAATTATAAATTATAAGTAAGTATAGAAATCAAAATTCATCAGTTTTTTTGTGTTTTATTGACGCCTCTAAGGCGTTTGATCGTGTTAATTACAGGAAATTGTTTAAGAAAATGATTGATGGGGGGTTCCCAAGTACTTAGTACGTATCCTGATTTACTGGTACACACATCAGAAGATGCTGGTGAAATGGGGGAAGAGTTATTCATCCCCATTTGGTGCAAGCAGTGGTGTCAGACAGGGCAGTATATTGTCCCCTATTCTATATAATCTTTATATGGATGATTTGTCAAAGCAGCTGAATGCCTGTAAAACTGGGTGTTTAATAGGGAATAAGTTAGTAAATCATTTTATGTATGCTGATGATCTAGTTATTCTCAGTCCAAGTAGTGCTGGTCTTCAGGAGTTATTAAGAGTGTGTACTACTTATGGAGAGGAAAATGACATAAAATATAATACAAATAAGAGTTGTGTGCTGATTTGCCGCACTAAAGAAGATTTGTTAATGAAATTCCTTGTCTTTGATTTGGCAGGCAGGGAATTAATTGTCAGGGATAAAATTAAATATCTGGGACATTGTATTAATGATAGAATGACTGATGATGATGATGATATTTTCAGACAACGCTGCAAAATCTACATGAAAGTAAATATTCTTATACACAGGTTTGGCTTTTGTTCAGATGAGGTGAAGCTGGTTCTTTTTAAAACCTATTGTACACCTTTATACACTGCTCATTTATGGATAAATTATAGGAAACAAAGTATACAGAAATTACAGGCTGCTTACAATGATGCTTTAAGAATTTTACTTAAAAAGCCTCGATGGTGCAGTGCTTCCGAGTTATTTGTATCATCACGTGTAAATACACTACATGCAGTAATAAGGAATCTTATGTACAAATTCATCTGTCAGCTTGATGTATCTAGAAATGAAATCATTCAAGTTATGTCTAGCATTAAGCTCAGTTCTATTCGCTGTCAGTCACAGTTTAGAAGGCATTTAAGTCTTTTTAAAGTCTGTACTGTTTTTGTACTTCTTTTAGTAGTTGTTTCTTATTGTTTCGTAACTTTTTGATTGTTTTTCTTATTAATTGTTTCAATTGTCTTGTTTATTTTATTTTATTTTTGATGGACCATGAGTCTGGAATAAAGTTTTTGATTGATTTAAAAAAAAAAAAAATCCAGTGAGCATCGTTTAACACCCAAGATGCAAAAATTTAAAGAACAAAAAAATCGCTCAAAAAAAAAAAAAGAGGGTCAAGTTGATTTATGAGAAATGGAAAGACAAAGTCAGATATGTTCGATAAAATGAAAGCGTGAATGTCCTGAAAGTGACTTATATAACATGATGATGCAGTTGAGAAGCTTGAGTCAGAATTGAAAGACTTCCATGTATATGATAACATGCGTCAAAAGTATTGAGGGAAACAGGTTGAAAGGTATGTGGTGTATCCAGTGGACAGAGGAAGGAAGACAAGGAGACTTTGTGGTGGAATGCGCAGGTACAGGAAGAAATTCAAAGGAAGAGGTTAGCAAAGAAAAAGTGGGATAGTCAGGGAGATGAAGAAAGTAGACCGGAGTATTTGGAATGTAGGCTCATGGCAAAGAGAGAGGTGGCAAAGGCAAAGGAAAAGGCATATAGTGTCATATAGTGTCATGTCATGAATGCCCCTTCGGGGCAGAGAGAACGACACCACATACCAGCCATGAGTTTGCAACATTTATTGACTAAACATAAAGTTTTGCATAACATTTATGGAAAAAGAGAATACAGGCCGGCAAAAAATAGTTATGGCTAAGGCGAGCGTGATCGCCAGCTAACCTGGAGACAAACACAAGGAACAGGTAGCAAAAATAGCCTAACTAAGGCGAGAGTAATCACCAGCTAAACCTGAAGATAAACTGTAGTACATGCAGCAAGAGTCAGAGCACTTACATGTAGGGAAACGGCTTGAGAGTAGGAGGCTACACCCTACAATGGTGCAGCCCCCTTAAAATAGGCATCAGCACAATTAACACAATCAACCACAGATGTGGGCACCTGAGTGAGGCAGGAGAAGGTGACCTAATTAATCAACTACTCGCAGCTTGAGATAGCAGGGAGACAGCATGCATAATTGGTGGGAGTGTCTGGGCAAGAGGTAGGGCTCTGTGTGAAAACAAACCAAAATATATACAAAGAACTGACAACAAAATAATGACACATAAACAAAACTCAGAAAATAAATTGAGTCTACGCTCGGGGGGGGGGGGGATTAGAGCTCAGACTCATGACATATAGTGAGTTGTATGAGAGGTTAAACACTAAGGAAGAAGAAAAGGACTTGTATCGATTGACTAGACAGAAAGATCAAGCTTGAAAGGATATGCAGCAGGCTAGGCTGATAAAGGGCTTTTTAACCAGATTGTTTAACACAATCTTGGAGAGTGAGAGGATGCCTGAGGAGTGGAGAAGAAGTGTTTTGGTACCAATGTTCAAGAACAAAGGTGGTATTCAGAGCTGTAGTAACTACAGAGGCATAAAGTTGATCAGCCACACTATGTAAAATATGGGAGAGAGTTGTTGAAGCCAGGTTAAGAGGAGAGGTGACAATCAGTGAGCAGCAGTACGATTTCATGCCAAGAACTAGAAAAGCACTCGGAGAGCGCAGACCTCCACCAAGCGCCACAGTTCCCCCCATACAGTGTTTGTGTGTACGTTTTCAGATTCCTTGACCATGAAAACATATGACTAGCAATTGGATTCAGAATGATAGGATTAGTGGTTGAGCAGTTATTGACGAAAATGTCATTTTCCGTAATGGCGGTTTTCTTCTGGAAGGTGATCCGGATCACCACCAAAATGTAATCATCTGTAGGATACCCCATTTCTGACAATCTGTGAAAATTTCATGAAAATCCATCCATAACTTTTTGAGTTATCTTGCTAACAAACAAACAAACAGACAGACAGACAGACAGACAAACAAACAGACAGACAAGCTAACGCCGATGAAAACATAACCTCCTTGGCGGAGGTAAATAGTACAACAGATGTGATGCTTGCTCTAAGAGTGCTGATGGAGAAGCATAGAGAAGGTCAGAAGGAGTTGCACTGTGTCTTTGTGGATCTAGAGAAAGCATATGATAGGGCGCCAAGAGAGGAAGTGTGGTACTGTATGAGAAAGTCAGGAGTGGCAGAACAGTATGTGAGGGTGGTGCAGGACATACACTACCGTTCAAAAGTTTGGGGTCACCCAGACAATTATTTTGTGTTTTCCATGAAAAGTCACACTTATTTACCACCATGAGTTGTAAAATGAATAGAAAATATAGTCAAGACATTGACAAGGTTAGAAATAATGATTTGTATTTGAAATAATAATTTTTTCCTCCAAACTTTGCTTTCGTCAAAGAATCCTCCATTTGCAGCAATTACAGCATTGCAGACCTAACATGATTGCACAAGGGTTTTCTAATCATCCATTAGCCTTCTGACGGAATGAGGAAACACATTGTACCATTAGAACACTGGAGTGATAGTTGCTGGAAATGGGCCTCTATACACCTATCTAGATATTGCACC
Organism: Pholidichthys leucotaenia; assembly: GCA_020510985.1. NCBI lineage: Eukaryota > Metazoa > Chordata > Actinopteri > Cichliformes > Pholidichthyidae > Pholidichthys > Pholidichthys leucotaenia. The sequence continues at coordinate 169,645,495 of CM035839.1, forward strand.
AAAAACCAGACATTTGCAGCTAGAATAGTCATTTACCACATTAGCAATGTATAGAGTGTATTTCTGATTAGTTTAAAGTTATCTTCATTGAAAAAAGTGCTTTTCTTTCAAAAATAAGGAAATTTCTAAGTGACCCCAAACTTTTGAACGGTAGTGTATATGGGATAGCGAGACGGTGGTGAGGTGTGCTGCAGGAGTGATAGATGGGTTCAAGGTGGGGGTGGGGTTACATCAGGGTTCAGCTCTGAGCCCCTTCTTGTTTGCCATGATGATGGACAGGCTGACAGATGAGGTCAGGCAAGAGTCTCCATGGATCATGATGTTTGCAGACAACATTGTGATCTGTAGCGAGAATAGGGAGCAGGTGGAAGGGAACATGGAGAGGTGGAGGTATGCTCTGGAGAGAAGAGGAATGAAAGTCAGTAGAAGCAAGACAGAATACATGAGTGTGAATGAGAGGGAGGTAGTTCTACGTTCTGCGCCTAAAGAGGACTTAGAAGCCTCCCCAGCGAAGCTTGTGTTTGCGCAACCACTTCGGCTGCCTGGGGAGTTTCTCCCAGATAACCCTGCACCAGACACCTCCCTGTCTCAGCTGTTGTGGAGTAACATAGAATCAAGCACGCCGCCCGGCCCCGTGCACCACAGTTTTCCGCGCATTTTTGTGCCTAAAGCTTTGAAGAACGCAGAGTTTGTTTTTGTCAGACACGATGCACATCGACCCCCACTGCGACCACCTTATGACGGACCGTTCAAAGTATTGGAAACAGGGGACAAGCAGTTTTTGCTAGATTTGGGGGGTAGGAAAGAAAAAGTTGGCATAAACAGACTCAAACCTGCTTTTGTGGTGGCGGATGAGCAAGTGCTGTTGGCAAGGGCCCCACGGCGAGGTAGACCCCCACGGGGAGCTTCACAGAGTAATGTTTCCCCAGAACACCCGCAGGGACTGACAAAAGGTTTTCACCTCCAGACGGCAACCCCCCAGCGTGACAGCGCCGCGGAGATGTTGAATCGGGGCTACAGCAGATACGGCAGGAGACTGAAGCCTAGACAGCATGCGGACTGATGTGTATTGATTCTATCACTGCATGCATACTGTTATTCTCTTGTTCGTTCTAAATTGTTTGGGGGGGGTGGCCACACATATGTGACCTACTTTGTGACTGATGTAAGGCCTCATATTTTAGATAAGAACAAAGACAGAGTTTCCTTGGAGATAACAGGAAGCTGTGAAGGTGTTAGCTTTGGTATGCAGGGCCTGAGACTGTGGGGGTGATATTAGAGGATTAAAGAGGAGATGCATTGTTACTGGCGATTTGAATGCAATGTGACTTGTGATGCAATGTGACTTGTGAACTGTGAGAGTCCTGGTATTTAAGGACGAGAGTTTACTGTGATGTTCTCTTTCTTCTTTGAGATGTTGGCGAATGTGAATAAAGCTGCCTTGAGAGAAATCTGTCTCATCAATTGCACATTCCCACAATACTAAGATTTTCAATGGGAGTGACTAGGAGGAACAAGATTAGAAATGAATATATCAGAGGGACAGCTCAGGATGAGCGGTTTAGAGACAAAGTAAAAGAGGCAAGTTGTTTGTGGTGGTGCCTTTCATAGCAGCAACCCCTCTGATTCTATTTGTGATTAACATTGTAGATAGGACAAACATAATTTCGTTCTACTGTACATGGTTGGCTGTATGGACTGAATGACAATAGAAATGGCTTATTCCTCTTCTGAGATGGTTTGGACATGTGCAGAGGAGGGATAGTGCATATACTGGACAAACAATGTTGAAGATGGAGCTGCCAGGCAGGAGGAAAAGAGGAATACCACAGAGAAGATTCATGGATGTAGTGACGGAGGACATGGAGAGGGTTGGTGTTACAGAGGAAGATGCAAGGGGTAGGGTGAGATGGAGGCAGATGATCTGCTGTGGTGACCCCTACAGGCAGCAGCCGAAAGGAGAAGAAGAAAAAGAATATGATAACATGCATCTCCAAAATGCAATTAGCCAAGAAATACAAGGAAAAATTGATGCATGCTTAGCTGTAACCGCACACTTAATGGGACTAATGAGGGTACGCTCAACTGAGGAAGGAGAAGAGTTTGATGCTGAGGCAGAAGGTGAAAGGTTACGTATGCTGCTTGATAATGAATATGTGAGGTCCATCTATGGTTCCACAGTATCCAGAGCCACTGTACTCAGCCACAGATTTAATCACCTCTCAGAGTCTCCAAGCATTTCTGCCAAACGAACTGAATCAGCTGCCCAGTTGGCTGCAAAAAGGGCTGAAATGGAAATGGAAGCCGCCATCGACGTTCAACATCAGCGGCTAAAGAGACTTGCCGATCAAAGAGACATTGAAATAATTGAAGCAAAACTCAGTGTATACTGAAGAGGAATTAAGGGTTAAAAGTGAGAGGGTGCTTCTGTCATCAGTGAAGTAAAAGGTTGATAGTCCATGTTCTTCTCATGCTGGATGTCAAGAGGAACAAATCACAAAAAATGAAGCCTCTTTGGTGCAGACATTGCAACAATCAATAGCCCTCACTCAGCTGCCAGCTCCAGAACCTTCACTATTTACTGGTGACCCCCTTAAATTCACTGAATAGAGTATGAGCTTCAAGGCTCTTATAGAGAGATGTTGCTTAAACCCAGGTGATAGGTTGTATTACCTACAAAGGTACGTTGGTAGGGAAGCAAAGTCTGCTCTGGAAGACAGCTTCTATAGAAAGGATGAAGAGGCCTATCAGCAAGCATGGGAGAAGCTGAATGCCAGATGTGGTCACTCATTTGGAGTACAATGTGCTTTCAGGGAGAAGCTTAACAAATGGCCGAAAATTGGTGCAACAGTATGTTGAGTTAAGGGAATTCAGTAACTTCTTGCAAACTTGTAGTGATGCTACTGCCTCACATTAAGGGACTTCACATGCTACTGTGTCATGCTGCTGTTACACTGTAATTTCCCAGTTTGGAATCGATAAAGTACATCTATCTATCTATCTATCTATCCAAGATCCAAGATCCAAGATGGCGCCCACAGCGGTCGACATGGTGCTTCGCTGCGCTCTTTGTTTGTTTTTGTTTGTCAATTGTGTGTCTGCTTGCACTTATACCCGTGAAGAACTTTTAAATATCAGGACTTTCACCCCCACGGACCTCCTCCCAGTTTTTCTAGCCCCTGCCGCCGATCTGGTTTATTGTTTGGCTCGGAAAGTGAGACGGCGGAAGAGAGGAAGACGAGCGGGCGCTCTCGTGCGACTTCGCAGGAGAGGCTCGCGAACGGCGCTGCCTGGCATATTTCTGTCCAATACCAACTCTCTCTCTAACAAGGTGGATGAACTGAGACTGCTGATGCGTTTTAAGGACCTCGCCTCCTCAGCTGTCCTCTGCTTTACTGAGACCTGGCTCCAGGAAAATATACCGGACAGCGCGCTGCGCCTCGACGGCTTCCAGCTCTTCCGTGCTGATCGTGACACAGAGCTTTCCGGCAAGACCACAGGAGGCGGAGTCTGCTTCTACATCAACTGCATCTGGTGCTCTGATGTAACGGTAATTTCCAAACACTGTTCTCCTGCCTTGGAATTTCTTGTTATCAATTGCAAGCCCTTCTATTCCCCGCGGGAGTTTGCTTCTTTTATAATGATCGCTGTGTACGCCCCTCCCGACGCGGACACGCGCGAAGCTCAGCGCGTGCTCGCGGATCACATTCAACACACAGAGCGGAGTTTTCCAGACTCGCTGATTATTGTGGCTGGCGACTTTAATCAGTGCAATCTGAGCCACGATCTCCCCCGCTACAAACAGTTTATTAAATGCCCCACCAGAGGATTAAACACACTGGATCACTGTTACACCACAGTGAAAGACGCATATCGCGCTGTCCCTCGAGCTGCGCTGGGATTATCTGATCACGTGATGGTTCACCTCATTCCCACATACAGACAGAGATTGAAGCTCACTAAACCTGTTGTGAGCACTACGAAGATACGGACCAGTGATGCTGAGGAGAAGCTGGAAACGTGCATGGAAATATCTGACTGGGGCATGCTTAAAGGAGCCACGCATGATCTGGATGAGTACACGGACACTGTGAACTCATATATCCACTTTTGTGAAGAGAACATTCTTCCATCACGCACCAGGGTGAGTTACTCTAATGACAAACCCTGGTTCACAGCTAAGCTCAGACAGATCAGGAAGGAGAAGGAAGCAGCGCTGAAAAGTGGAGACAGGGACTGCTACAGGGAGGTTAAATACCGGTTTAACAGAGAGCTGAAGAGGGCTAAATCTGTGTACTCAGAGAGACTCCAGCAGCAGTTCACTGCTAATGATTCGGCTTCCGTGTGGAGAGGACTGAGGCAGATCACCAACTATCGGCCTCAGGCTCCTAAAGGTCAGGATGACAAAGCCCTTTGTCAGAGACTGTCCCAACACTATGCCCGTTTTGACACCTCGTCATCTGTGTCCAACTCCCCCCCTCCCTCCAGCTCCACAGCCTCCACATTCCCTACTTCATTTAAGGCACACCCCCCCCTCCTCCCCCCCTCCCCTTATCATCAGTGAGCAGGATGTGCTCAAACAGTTCTCCAGACTGAACCCGCGCAAGGCCCCCGGCCCAGACGGCGTGTCTCCCTCCACCCTGAGACTCTGTGCGAAACAGCTGGCTCCTGTATTCACAGACATTTTTAACACCTCCCTTAAGTTATGCCACGTGCCATCCTGCCTCAAATCCTCCACCATCATCCCTGTCCCCAAGAAGCCACGGATCACTGGACTTAATGACTACAGACCTGTAGCGCTCACCTCTGTAGTCATGAAGTCCTTTGAGCGCCTGGTCCTGTCCCACCTCAAGTCCATCACCACCCCTCTCCTGGACCCGCTGCAGTTTGCCTACCGAGCCAACAGGTCTGTAGACGATGCAGTCAACCTGGCCCTCCACTCCATCCTGCAGCACCTGGACTCCCCGGGAACCTACGCCAGGATCCTGTTTGTGGACTTCAGCTCCGCATTCAACACCATCCGCCCCGCTCTGCTCCGGGACAAGCTGTCCCTGCTCAACGTGCCTGACTCCCTCTGCAGGTGGATCATCGACTTCCTGACGGACCGGAGGCAGCATGTGCGGCTGGGAAAGACTGTCTCAGACTATACTAGCATCAGCACCGGATCACCCCAGGGCTGTGTACTTTCCCCCCTACTCTTCTCCCTTTACACCAACTCCTGCACCTCCAGCCACCAGTCTGTCAAGTTGATCAAGTTTGCGGACGACACCACCCTCATCGGGCTCATCTCCAACGGCGACGAGTCCGCCTACAGGAGAGAGGTGGCCCAGCTGGCGTCCTGGTGCAGCAATAACAACCTGCAGCTGAACGCTCTGAAGACAGTGGAGATGATTGTAGACTTCAGGAAAGTCACTACTCCTCTGCCCCCCCTCACCCTCTCAGGCTCTCCCATCACCACTGCTGATTCCTTCCGCTTCCTAGGCACTACCATCACCAGGGACCTCAAATGGGAGCTGACCATCAGCTCACTCATCAAAAAAGCCCAGCAGAGGATGTTCTTCCTGCGGCAGCTGAGGAAGCTCAAGCTACCCACCAAGATGTTAGTGCAGTTCTACACAGCCATCATCGAGTCCATCCTCACCACCTCCATAACCGTGTGGTACGCAGGAGCCACTGCCAGGGACAGACTAAGGCTGCAGCGCGTCGTGCGCACTGCTGAGAAGGTGATCGGCTGCAAGCTCCCATCTCTCCAGGATCTGTACATCTCCAGGACCCGGAGGCGTGCTGGCCGGATCATAGCCGATCCCTCACACCCTGGTCACGTACTGTTTGCCCCCCTCCCCTCTGGTAGAAGACTTCGGTCCATCCAGACTAAAACCTCCCGTCACATGAACAGCTTCTTCCCATCTGCCATTAGACTGCTGAACACTAAGTGACTCTCGTGCACCATGTACAGCAGCTCAACCAGACTCATGTCAATCATCACTGTTTTCTTCCTGCATTACCGACTGCACTATATAGTTCTCCACAGTATCTGCTGCTGGCTAATATATATTTTAACTGTTGACCAGTATCACTTAATCTTATCCTACACTTTATTACATGTATAGTTTATTTCTCTTATCTTATCATGTTTAATGTTGCAGCATTGTACCGAGACAAATTCCTAGTTTGTGTACTACATGAACAATGGCAATAAACCTGATTCTGATTCTGATTCTGATTCTGATTCTGATTCTATCTATCTATCTATCTATCTATCTATCTATCTATCTATCTATCTATTCAGGTCCTGAATGACTGCAAGGAGAATCAGAAGATTTTATTCAAACTTCATGACTGTGTGGCATCAAGGTGGAATAGATACTGTATGTCACTGAGCAGCTAGAACAAATTAAAGACTATCTCAGCTTTAGTGAATTTGCTTTATTTATTTCAAAGGAGGCACGCATAGCATGCAACCCAGTGTCATCACTGCATGCATTAAGACCCTCTGAAGATAAGCCATTTCGAAAACTCAAATGTTCAAAAGCAAATGCTCTCGCTACAAATGTGAATACATCAGATGCATTGAGTACCATAGACAATAATTGTTCTGCCCTCAGTAGAGTGTGTTTTATAAAGTTAAAAATAGTTCATAAGTTTATAATAAATATCATAGTCCATTTGTAATAATTCATGTTAGAAAACAGTTGTTGTGTTAAGACTGACTTTTGTACAGTCGGTGGCAATTTGCCTGTATTTTATGTTGAAAGCGCAGCCAGTAGCCGCTGTGATTTGTGGGTAGAAGAAACGAACGTTGGTAAGAGAGAGAAAGGGAAAAAAGGCAGAGAGCATAATCTGCCCGCAAATGTCTGAAACGTTCCTCCTGTGTGTTAAACCTTTTTCTACACCTTCGAAAGCAATGGCTGTAAGTTGATGAATGTTATGTTGGTTTTATAAGTTGTTAGACGTGAACTTGAGATTGTTTTAGGAATGTGTTGTTCCAGGAATTAGTCCTATCCCAGGGCCCCGCTAGCTTGTTAGATATATTATGAATGTGTTGTTCCAGAAATTGGTCCTATCCCAGGGGCCCGCTAGCTTGTTAATGAATTTATTTTCTGTTTTATTTTTCTAGTTTCACTCGGGCTTTTCATCGAGCTCTACAAGCCACAGTTGTAAAGAACTGTAAGCTGTCTAAGGAGACTGAATAAAGGAGCAGGACGCTCGGTTTCCTGGCTCGTGAAAAACGAGTTTGGCTTGCTGTTGATCTGCGTTAATATACACAGTGTATATAACACGTAGAGATAACAGTACAGTGATAAGCCACGTCAGCAGTTGGTGAAGATAAGATTCACGACACAGAGATGGACGACACTCAAGAGAAGAGGGCAGAAGAAAAGGCGAATTCTGAAGCCAAATCATCATACAACGCTAGCTCCAGCTCCAAACGTTCTAGCTCCAAGTTATCCTCAAAGTCCAACGTAATGGAAGCAGCCATCATGGCGCGAGCCTCTACTGAAGCTGCAAATGCTAGAGCCTTGTACAGTAAGAAACAACTAGAAATTAAAAAGCAACAAGCAAAACTAGAACGAGAACAAGCAGAGCAACAAGCAAGGCTAGAACAAGCACAGCAACAAGCAAAGCTAGAACAAGCAAAGCTAGAACAAGAACAAGCCAAGCAACAAGCAAAGCTAGAACAAGCAAAGCTAGAACAAGAACAAGCAAAGCGACAAGCAAAGCTAGAACTGGATCTAGAGATGCTGGAGATAGAGAAGGAAACAGCGGCCGCCACAGCAAAAGCAGAAGTTCTAGAAGCTGCTGCAGCTGCCGAGCCGGACGAAGGAGAGAGTGTAAGGAGCACAATTCCATTACAAGTTGTCAGACAGAGAACTATGGAGTATGTGCACCACCAAATCCAGCTAAAGTCACAGGTGCGACCAGCCGAAGAAGAAACACCTCAAGTCGAACCTGCACAAAGGGCGCAATCATTCACTCCGAGGTGACCCGAACAAACTCTCTCTCCACCAGCATTCAAGAAAATGTACGTGAAAAATGAATCCATCGACATACCGAGAGACTATGTCAGGCCAAACAGCTACCATGCTTCCCACAATGGTGACCCACCTATGGCAGACTTTGCTAGGTTCCTCGCGCGCAGAGAGCTAATCACAACTGGACTCTTTAAGTTTGACGACACCCCCGAAAACTTTAGAGCATGGCAGTCATCATTTATAAATGCAACTGAAGACGTTGGTCTCACACTATAGCCAGGAGTTAGATCTCCTAGTCAAGTGGCTTGGTAAAGAGTCCTCAGAGCACGTCAAAAGAATCAGAGCTGTCTATACCACTAACCCCAAAGCTGTTCTCCAACTGTCATGGGACAGGTTAGAAGAGTGTTATGCTACACCAGAAGTAGTAGAAAACACCTTGTTTAAAAAACTAGATAACTTCCCTCGCCTTACAAACAGAGACAATATAAAACTCAGGGAACTTGGAGATTTACTCTTAGAGCTGCGGGTCGCTAAAGATGAAGCTTATCTCCCAGGCCTCGCCTACCTCGACACACCCCGTGGGGTTAAACCCATAGTTGAAAAGTTACCTCCAAGTTTACAAGATAAATGGCTGCACACGGGCTCAAAATACAAACAAAAATATGATGTAACCTTCCCTCCCTTCTCATATTTTGTAAAGTTTGTCCAAGACGAGGCTAAAGCAAGAAATGACCCAAGTTTTACGACATGCAGCAGCCAACCCTTCAGCAAAGGTGAGAGGCCACCATTCAAACAAACTAGCTACAGAACGCCTCTAACTGTAAACAAAACAGAGGTCGACACAACTGCTCCCGCTAGTACTAAAGAGGACGATTTAACACGCTACTGTCCAGTCCATAAGAAAATGCATCCTCTAGCCAAATGTAGAGCTTTTCAGAATAAACCGCTACAGGAAAGGCGAAGCATACTCAAAGAATACAAACGATGTTTTTGCTGCTGCTCTCCCATGCACGCAATAAAGGACTGTGACAGGAAACTCAAGTGCGAGGAGTGCCAAAGTGAAAGACATTGCTCTGCCATGCATCCTGATTCAAGTCAGCAACCCCAGCCAGAACACACACCTGAACCAGAGCCTCAGCCCCGAGACAACACACCACCTGAGGTAACGTCATGGTGCACTGAGATCTGTGGCGAAGGTAATCCCCCACGTTCTTGCTCAAAGGTATGTCTAGTTCGAGTTTTTCCTAAAAGCCAACCAGAACGCTCCGTTAAGATGTATGCAATCCTTGACGATCAGAGTAATAAATCGCTGGCCCGTCCTGAATTCTTCGAGCTGTTTGGGATCAAGGGTAGCCCTCTGACATACCTCATGAGAACATGTGCTGGTTTAACTGAAATGCTTGGCAGGGAAGCAGCGGGGTTCCAAATCGAGCCAGTAGGCGGCGGCCCACGCTTAGACCTCCCTCCTCTCCTTGAATGCGACGAGATAATGTTCAGTAGGGGTGAAATACCTATGCCCGAAGTCGCTCTTGCTCACGCCCACTTAAAACACCTCGCTCCTCTCATTCCCAAGTACGACCCAGATGCTCAGATGGCAATTTTACTGGGCAGAGACATCCTACGAGTCCACAAAGCAAGGCAACAAGTCAACGGACCCCACAATGCTCCCTTTGCTCAATGCCTAGACCTAGGCTGGGTAATTGTGTGGGAGGTGTGCCTTAACGCTCACAAGCCAACCATCAATGTTTATAAAACGTACATGCTGTCCAACGGACGCCCATCATTCTTCACTCCTTGTCCTAACAGCATCAACATCAAAGAGAAACCATGCTACGGCGGGGAGCACAAGGACAGCCTCTCTAAACGCAGCTCAAAACCCAACGCAGTGGAAGAAAAGCTTGGGGACAAAGTTTTTGAGTGCACAGAGAACAATAACAAGTGTGCCGTGTCCTTCGAAGATGAGACCTTCCTAAAGATAATGGAGGAAGAAGTCCACCAGGATGGAAACAACCATGAACAATGGCACTACGTCACATCAGAGCAAAACCCAGCTGATCTAGCCACCAGGTCAATACCTGCACCACAGCTCATGGGCACTATGTGTTTTAAGGGACCAGACTTCCTTTACAAACCACCTGAATCCGGGACATCTGAATCCTTTGAGTTAATCGAGCCTGAAGTAGACTCTGAAATCAGAAAAGTCGCTACCTTTTCTACTCACATTCAGAAGAACGGGCCCTTACCAGCGTGCTTCCAGCGCTTTTCAAGTTGGAACTCATTAGTACGTGCCATTGCATTCCTGATTCACCAAGCTCGTTCTCACTCATCAAGCAACCTGTCAGATCATTCATGCAGGGGCTGGCATCAATGTAGCAAGCCACGCACTCCAGAGGAGCTGGATGCTGCCAGTAACCTCATCCTCCAGTCTGTTCAAAAGGACGCTTTTCCAGACGAGTATGCTGCTCTCCATGCCAAACAAACCGTCCGCAGTTCAAGTCCCATCGTAGCTCTTGATCCCTATATGAGTGAAAGCCTCATCAAGGTTGGAGGTCGCCTCAAACATGCTTCATTGAACACAGCATCCAAGAATCCAATCATTCTCCCAAACAAGCATCATGTAACTCAACTGCTTGTCCGTTACTATCATGCCAAAGTTGTGCATCAAGGAAGGCAGTTCACGGAAAGCGCAATTAGGCAAGCCGGACTGTGGATTGTAGGTTGCAAAAGACTGGTCTCGTCCATTATCCACCATTGTGTAACGTGCAGGAAACTCAGGGGAAAACTAGAGACTCAGAAAATGGCAGATCTCCCACCTGAGAGACTCAAAACATGCCCTCCATTTTCATACGTCGGGTTGGATGTATTCGGTCCATGGTCAGTAGTCACTCGACACACACGAGGTGGAGCTGCACAAGGAAAAAGGCGGGCAATACTCTTCACGTGTATGACCACGAGAGGCGTGCACATTGAAGTCATTGAGTCTATGGACACTTGCAGCTGCATAAATGCAATACGCAGATTCTTCGCAATACAAGGCCCAGCAAAGCAAATGTGATCTGACAGAGGCACTAACTTCATTGCCGCGAGCGTGGAGTTAGGCATGGCACAACCAAACAAGAACCCTCCCAACATCGTCAACTATCTTCATGCCAACGGTTGCACATGGGAGTTCAACCCCCCGCATGCCTCTCACATGGGAGGCGTCTGGGAAAGACTGATTGGGGTCACTCGCAGAATACTGGACTCCATGCTTTTGCAAAACAAACACACTCGTTTGATGCATGAGGTGCTTTGTACTTTAATGGCTGAGGTAACGTCTATAATCAACGCAAGACCCTTAGTTCCCATCTTAACGGACCCTTCCTCACCATTCCTATTCTGTCCTGCAATGATCTTGACCCAAAAGCAGCATGTTCCCCCTCCACCAGGAGACTTTTGTGGAAAAGACCTGCTCAAAAACCAGTGGAAACAAGTGCAAGCACTCGCCAATGAATTTTGGAGCCGCTGGAGAAACGAATATCTCAACACCCTCCAATCAAGGCGCAAGTGGCATACAACACACCGCAACCTCCAGACAGGTGACATAGTGCTGTTGAAACAGGACCAAGCACCCAGAAACGAATGGACAATGGCCATCATCACATCCACCCTTCCAAGCAGCGACGGGAAGGTCAGAAAGGTCGAAGTGAGGACATCATCCCAGGGTGTTTCAAAGACTTACCTACGTCCCATTTCAGACGTTGTTATGCTCTTAGAGAGTGAAATAATAGTTAAAAAGAAGTAGTGGCATTAGTAATGCCAGGCGGGGAGTGTTCTGCCCTCAGTAGAGTGTGTTTTATAAAGTTAAAAATAGTTCATAAGTTTATAATAAATATCATAGTCCATTTGTAATAATTAATGTTAGAAAATAGTTGTTGTGTTAAGAGTGACTTTTGTACAGTCGGTGGCAATTTGCCTGTATTTTATGTTGAAAGCGCAGCCAGTAGCCGCTATGATTTGTGGGTAGAAGAAACGAACGTTGGTAAGAGAGAGAAAGGAAAAAAAGGCAGAGAGCATAACCTGCCTGCGAATGTCTGAAACGTTCCTCCTGTGTGTTAAACCTTTTTCTACACCTTCGAAAGCAATGGCTGTAAGTTGATGAATGTTATGTTGGTTTTATAAGTTGTTAGACGTGAACTTGAGATTGTTTTAGGAATGTGTTGTTCCAGGAATTAGTCCTATCCCAGGGCCCCGCTAGCTTGTTAGATATATTATGAATGTGTTGTTCCAGAAATTAGTCCTATCCCAGGGGCCCGCTAGCTTGTTAATGAATTTATTTTCTGTTTTATTTTTCTAGTTTCACTCGGGCTTTTCATCGAGCTCTACAAGCCACAGTTGTAAAGAACTGTAAGCTGTCTAAGGAGACTGAATAAAGGAGCAGGACGCTCGGTTTCCTGGCTCGTGAAAAACAAGTTTGGCTTGCTGTTGATCTGCGTTAACATACACAGTGTATATAACACATAGGGATAACAGTACAATAATGCTGAACAGAACAAGTTGAAATCTACAAATGAACCAAATAAATTTGGCACCCCTGCATTTATCACGACTCCAAACAACTGTGTGCATTGTGGAGAAAACCACTCCATCTATAAATGTCAAAAATTAATGGAAATGTCACTGGTCGAAAGGAGGAAGTGTGTCCAGAAAAATAAGCTGTTTTGCATGCTTGAGAAAGGGGCACAGGTCTGGAGATTGCAGGAAAAGAACCACATGTGGCATATGCAAAAGACACCATCTATGAAGACCGCCCCTCAGCAGGATGTACAGCAAGTAGAAAGAAACATGTCTTCACTGTCATGCTGTGTGAATGGAGCTGATGGTGGGAGCACATCAATGATTGTTCCAGTATGGATCTCATCACCAGACACAGCTGATTCTGAAAAGTTGGTGTACGCATTGTTAGATACTCAAAGCCATCACACATTTGTTGACCTAGAAGTGTGTAAAAGTTTATAGGTGGTGAAGGGACTCAGTTGTGAAGAGTCAATGTATTGAGGAAAAGAGGTTTCTTCTCAGACAGCATGATTGACCTGCCTCCAGCCTACACAAGGGATTTAATTCTGCTTGAGCATACACACATCCCCACCTCTGAGACAACTTAAAGATGGAAGCACCTTGTAGTCATAACTCAAAAAATGCCTGAGCTAATGAAATGTGGAGTTGGGCTTTTAATTGGTTATGACTGCTCCAGAGCTGTGGGACCACGGAAAGTCATTACTGGAAGTGACTATGAACCTTATGCTATTAAGACCGACTTGGGTTGGAGCATTGTTGGAAGTGTAGCGCAACAGCTGAGCTCCAGAAAAGTGACTGGCTTGAGTCACCATGTACAGTATCTGTCAAAGAACTTCCTCCTGTGATGCCTGCCACTATCATGTCTTCCAGGACAAGAGACAAGGTGGCGTCAGCGTATGGGGCTGACCGTCTGTCTCTGACAGCTTTGCTTGTTTTTATACTGTTTTCAACCATTGGCATTCAAGAAATCAAGTCCTTAGTGGTGTACGACCGCCAAACATTGTTGGATCTTAGACTTTCTGCCAAGGATCTTATTTTGTTTGATTATGGTGGACAGAAACCTCCGCTTTTGTCAGATATCCCTCCTTACCTGTATCGGGCCTCAGCCCCTCTCTCCAAGCGAAGGCGGAGGCCTCACCATCACCGTGGGAAACGCATCGGACGGCTGGTGAAACTTAGGGGCCGCCTGGCACAATCCTTACCTGTTCCCGGACTCCAGGTGGATTATATCCCCAGGTTTCTGTGTCCTGGCATTCCCTGCATCCTGTTGATGTCTGCCTGGTCCCTGTGACTGGCCTTGGTGAGATGAGGTGGCCCCGGTGCTGCTGCCCTCCCCGGCCTGGGGAGTGTGGGGTTAATCCCTGCCACCTGAGACCGCTGCGCCACGTCTCCTGTTCTGCTGAGGCCCAGGCTCCAGCTTCAGCCAGGATTGGCTTGACAAATGCCAGATCACTGGCAAATAAAACTTACATCCTGAAGGATTTGATCAGCTCCCAGGAACTGGATTTCCTTTTTGTGACGGAGACCTGGCAGACTGTGGGTGAATTCTCTACTCTGTCTGAAGTTTTACCCCCAGGTTACTGTTATTTTAATTCCCCGTGGACAACAGGACGAGGAGGAGGAACGGCAACCGTTTACAAAACTGACTACAAATGTAAACAGTGCCTTATACCTTCTCCATTCTGCAGCTTTGAACTGACTTTCTTTGAGGTGGGTCGCTCTAACCTGGTACTGTGTGCTGTCATATACAGACCTCCCAAATATAATAAGGACTTTTTAAATGACTTTGCCAATTTCTTGGCTGGTATTGTTACAAATTATGATCGTGTTCTTGTCGTTGGAGATTTTAACATGCATGTTTGTTGCCCTGATAAGCCACTGGTGAAAGACTTTTTAAAATATCATTGATTTTCTTAATCTGGTGCAGTCCGTGACTGGTGGTGCTTCACATGAGCATGGACACACGTTAGATCTTGTCATCTCGTGTGGTTTTTAATTTAGAAATCTGTGCCACTGTATTGTCCGACCATAAGCCTGTATTATTTGAGGCTGATCTGTCATGCACTGCAGAAAAAACTCACGTTCCTGGTCAGCACTGCCGGAATTTTAACCCTTCCACTGCCGGTCAGTTCTCTGCTGCCTTTGACCAGCTCTGTGTCCCGCCTGGCTCCATCTCATCTGTGGAGGAACTCAGCTCTTGGTTTCACTCCTCCTGCCAAACCATCTTGGACTCTGTGGCTCCACTGAAAATCAAGCAGCCTCGATCCAAATCTGAGCTGTGGTTCAATGACAGAACTCGTGAAGTCAGACAGGAGTGCCGCAGAGCTGAACACAGATGGAAAAAGGGCAAACTGCAGGTGTCATTGCAGATTTTAAAAGACTGCTGGCGTCAGTATCAAAATACTGCCAAGCAGGCAAAAAGCAAATATTTTGCTAATATTGTTTCATCTCATTGTCATAATCATTCATTCATTCATTCATCTTCTTCCGCTTAATCCTTTTCGGGTCACGGTAGGGCTGGAGCCTATCCCAGCATCTTTGGGCGAGAGGCAGGGTACACCCTGGACAGATCGCCAGTCCATCACAGGGCCAACACAGAGAGACAGACAACCTTTCATTCTCACGGTCATACCTAAGGACAAGTTAGAACTAGAAAAGCACTCGGAGAGCGCAGACCTCTGCCAAGAGCAACAGTCCCCCCCAGTATTGTGGTTTATACCATAAATATTCTACACTAATTTTGTTATTGTTCTTTCCCTGTATCATGTGTTTCTGTATGTCATATGATTGGTCAAGAAAACAAAAAAAATGTTATTTGAACTACACAAATACAATTTATTTAATTTAACAAGAGATACAACATGTGCAAGTCTTTAGTTGGAGAACACATTCATGAAATTTATTCCTAATAATAAGTTCTGGATATTGAAAAGCTACCATTAACATAATTTTTCTAACTTCGTTTCTTTCCAGGAAATTAAAAATATGTACATATACGTAGTGTAGAATAGAACAATATTAACTCCAATCTTCTTTTTAAAAAACCCCATAACCTCCTGGCGGAGGTAATAAGAAAAAATCAGTAAAATAAAACTAAGCTCGACGAGCTTCAATAGCATCTGGGGATAGCCCCTCATCCTGTCTATGCTGCTGTGTACTGTCTCTGTCTTTAGCACGGCAAGAAGCAGCAGCCTGTGGGCTGTCATTCAGTCTATGCTGCATTTTAGCGGCTCTGTCATAAGCTCAACGAGCCTGTGGGCTGTCATTCAGTGTATGCTGCATTTTAGCGGCTCTGTCACAAGCTCGACGAGCTTCAATATGTAGTTCAGTGCTTCCTGCTGGCGGAAGCACTGAACTACACATTACCTCCGGGCCCTATCTCACAATGTTAAAGAATCCTTTAAAAAATTCCTGGATCCAGACGGTGATCTGGATCATCCCCAAAATTTAATCAGTTCTTCCTTGTACCATTTCCAACAACGCCTGAAAGTTTCATCGAAATCCGTCCAAAACTTTTTGAGTTATCTTGCTAACCAACAGACAGACAGACAGATAGACAGACAGACAGACAGACAGACAGACAGACAGACAGACAGACAGACAGACAGACAGACAGACAGACAAACGCCGGCAAAAACATAACCTCCTGGCCTGCGGCCTGGCGGAGGTAATAATCAACATGTTTTATTTAACACTATTGACCAATCCTTGAACGGTCTTGCTCTGCCTTACCTCTCTGAGCTTCTGCATCCCTACGCTCCCACCTGGTCCCTCAGGTCAACTGAACAGCTGCTTCTGGGGGTGCCAAAGGTGAGGCGGAAGCTCAGAGGGGACAGAGCCATTTTGATCATGACACCCATGTTATGGAATGATTTACCCTTGGACATCAGACAAGCACCTTCACTGTCCATTTTTAAAACCCATCTTAAAACACACTTTTACTCCCGGGCCTTCGACCCAGTGTGAGACACTGATTTTATTGAATGAAATGGATTTTTATTTATTTATTTTACCTTTTATTTTACAGTTTCTTTTGACTGTGGTTCTATATTGTTTTTGTGTTAGTGCCCTGCTTCCTGCTTTTATTTTTTTCATGTGTGTTTTCTTGCTGTACAGCACTTTGTGTAGTAAGTGTTGCTTTTAAAGTGCTTTATAAATAAAATTGATTGATTGATTGATTGATTGATTGATTGATTGATTGATTGATTGATTGATTGAAGCACTTGAATCAGATTTTGCTGACACCAGACCAGGAGAAAAAAGCCTGTCTCAAGAGGATATTCAATTTCTACAGACCTTAAAAGGAAAAATCCAAGAGAATGAGTGTGGCCACCTCGAGATGCCTTTACCATTCAAGATGCAACCACAGCTTCCAAACAATATGAAACTTGCTGAGGTTCGACTGAAACAACTCGAGAAAAGAATGAACAGAGATCCTAAGTTCAAGAGGGACTATATGAACTTCGTGAAGAACGTCTTTAAGGATGGTGATGCAGATGAGCCGACAAGCCACCAATAGCAGGAAGTACATGGTACATTCCTCATCAAGGGGTCTACAACCCTAAGAAACCAGATGAGATCAGAGGTGTTTTTGACTGTTCAGCAAGGTATGAAGTACTGCTCTGAATGACCATCTGCTAACAAGTCCTGATCTCACAAATGGACTTACTGGAGTACTTTGCTGCTTTCGAAAACATCCTATTGCTGTCATGTGTGATGTGGAAAAAATGTTTCACAGGTTTCATGTTAGTAAAGAAGACTGAGATTATATGTGTTTTTTTACAGTGGGAAAACAGAGATACAAACTCTGACCCTAAAGGGTATCGCATGAAGGTTCACCTGTTTGGGGTATCATCATCTCCAGGCTGTGCTAATTACGGGTTGAAATACCTTGCCAACCAACATGAGTACCAGTACCCCTTAGCAGCCACTTTCATCAGAAATCATTTTTATGTGGATGTTGGCATAATGTCTGGAATCAGCTGAAGAAGCAATTCAGCTGGTGAAGGAGGCCCAAGCCTCGTGCACTCAAGGAAAGTTGTACCTTCACAAATTCATGTTAAACAATCAAGAGGTATTGGAGTCTATCACTGCCATTGAACATGCAACTGAGATAAAGAACACAGATCTCCGCTGTGATGATCTTCCAGCACACCGAATACTATGAGTGAGGTGAGACATTAGCCCCTTTTCCACTAGTGTCACTTCGGCCCGTTTCGGTACGGTACGATACGGTAAAGTTTGGCCCACTTGTGTTTCCACTGCACATGGAGTACCACTTGACGTGGGTGGGAATAGTTACAGGGAGGCGGCGCAACCCTCCCGTTACATAAAACAAGTGTAACAGGCATAAAACAAGCATAACGTTACGCAAAACAAACGACACAGGCAAAACACAAGCTGGCAGGATACGAGGGGTCTGCGTTCTCTGGCTTTTTTTTTTTTGCCAGGGTAAAGCCAAAAAAGGAGAACAGAAGGCAAAGGCGGCGAGACAACCAACTCTGGAAAAGTACTGGAGTGTTTAGGAAACCATATAGAGCAGTATAAAGCGGAAGACATGAGGATACGAACTACATCACGTATGACGGTAAGCTAATGTTTGCTAATGCTACTTTGCTTTTAAGTCCGCCGTACAGCATTGTAATGTCGGCAAGTTATCGCTATTAGGTATTAAAATATGTATTCTCTGTATGTGTGTTTCAGGTGGCTCTCTTGCGGCAAAAATATCACTTCAAACCATCTGTCTGGACGTTCAACACAGTGATGAGATGTCACCCCAGCTTCACGAACGCGAAGTGGTTACAGAACTGCAGAATGTCTGTAGAAATGTTTAGCTTCCTGTGCAACAAATTGCTCTGATCTGTGTCAAAATCATGGAGAGACTGTTGAAACGTCATGGGATTTACCTGCTCCAGCCAGTGGTATTGTGGCAAAACATGATCCGCTCCAAAACTTGATCGCCAGGTGCCATATTGTAGTATATGAGCCATAAAATATATATTTCAACAGGTAAACAGTACTGAGTTAGGTATAATAAGATATATTTAACAATTATAATGCATTTTAAGCCAAAACAAATGGATCTAGGATTAAAAGCAATTAAAATAATGCAGTCACAAGCTTACATGGAGAAATACATGGATTAACTGGATATATATCATACTGAGTATTGCTGACTACATGTAGATACTGTATAAATATATATTTTCTGCATCAAAAGTGAACTATACATGTATTCATGTAGTACTGCACTGGGAATTTTGACAAAAAACTTTTGTACGTTTTGCACAGCTGTCTAGACTTTTATGTGTTGTTACCACCAAGTGATATAAATTAAATACAGAGATTGGAAAAGCTGTCTAAGAACAATCCAGCAGTTTGAGAAATCACTTTTGGTTTGGTGTAGGTCTGCCAACAGAATTATGAGCCATAAAGCAGCTTGTGTTAAAATGTTAAATCCCATTAAACCCTAACGCAGGGGTGTCCAATCATGTGCCATGGAGGGCCAAGACCCTGCAGGTTCTCTCTTCTATCCCATTATTAGGAAATACAGATGCTATTATGGCCCAGAATTCCTCCATATACTGGTACTATCACAAAAATGTGCAGTGTCTTCTGCACTGGCACATCCAACAATACAGTCTTCAGCAAATAACTGTTTTTGGTTACCTTTCTTTAAAATAAGCCATTATGACTTCCGGTCTGGATGCCATGGTGATAGCAACTTAACGCTGAACCTCCCAGATCCAATCCAAGGAAAACATCGTCAAAATCAGACTTAACAGATTTTTGGAAGAATAAAAATCAAAAGACAAAAACACCATGCCTAACCACAAACAGAAGAAACTGGTATTCCCCAGGTCAGGACGCGCGGCGGCCGCAGAATCTGATCCCGAGGACCTCCATTCAGGAGACGAAGAGCTGGGCCTAGCTAACAAAAAGGTTAGCCTGAAATCGCTATATGACGAATTATGACGATTTCGGGCCGAATTTCACGAATTCAGAGAGGAACTAACAAGGACGAACAGCAGATTGGACCAGGCCGAAAACCGAATCTTGGAAGCTGAAGAAAGAGTAAAAGTGCTTGAAGATTCTATGCTGGATTTACACAGAAAACAGTCAAGGCTGGAGGCTAAGCTAGCCGACCAAGAAGGAAGACAGAGACGAGATAACATCAGAATTCACGGTCTGAAAGAAGGAGCTGAAGATGGTTTCAACACAGTGGCGGAATGCGTGGAATCCTTATTGAGAGAGAAGTTGGATATTCCACAAACCACCGATTTGAAAATAGAAAAGGCCCATCGTACATTAGCCGCAAAGCCAGTGGCAGAAGCACACCCGCGTTCAGTGTTGGTAAGATTCTCCGATTTCAAAATAAAACAAGAGGTTGTAAGACGGGCTTGGCAGAAAAAAGGATTTATGCATCAAGAAAGAAAAGTCTTCGTGGAGCACGATTACGCCCCTGAGGTTCTTAAAAAGTGACGGGAATATAACGACGCCAAAAAGGTTTTACGGGAAAAGAATCTACGCTTTCAGACGCCATTTCCGGCGAAGTTAAGGGTCTTTTACGGTGAAGAGTCATGTCTCTACAATTCAGCGGAAGAAGCAACAACCGACATGGTGAGAAGAGGACTCCCGGTAACGGTGTTTAAACCCGCAGCAAATCTGAGCGAGAGGATCAGAGCTCAAACGTGGTCCATTCAAAGACCTTCTAAATCCATGGGCCAGCAGCGGGAAACCCAGCCCCAGAGCTACAAAGATAAGCTTTCCAGTTCCAGGAAGGAATAGCGACCTTTTTGTTTTTTTCTCTCTTTTCAGTCATTCTGCACTTCCATCCCCCCTCCTACAAGGTAACAAACATTAAAGGAGATGCAGAATCAGCATGTGGTAAAACCTTTCATGGAGCAGTTATAGCATTAGAAACAAATGTCTTCTTAATTTAAAGGAAAAAAAAAATCTTGTTAAAATAGAAATGTAACAATGACCCACATGTTCTCCCCACACTAACAAATACTGTACTAGAGTGAAGGTTTGCTGTGATGGGGGTGGGAGGGTGCACTCAATCTCATAGGGTATAGGCATAAAAAAAAACAAAAAAACATTACAAATTTGGATTGGGATCTGAAATTCACGTTAAAAACATGGGACAACTTACAGGGGTAAGAGAGGGCCCTCAACACGTATCAGAGTTTGAGGAATTTCCCTCAGAGCCTACACTCCATCAGGGCTCTTACAGGGTCTTTAAAGAGACCCCAGTTCAGGAAGTTTTTTTGACAGTTTTTTGTTTTAAAGTTTCGTACACTATGTTCTTAATGTTTTTTATGTTCTTAATGTTCTTTCAGTTTCTGAGTAGCAAAAAAGAGGGCCACCACACTGTTATACTAAATAAGAAAATACAATGGAGAAACAGGGTGTAACCAAAATAGCCTCATATAATGTAAAAGGGATCCTGAATCCAGTTAAAAGATCCAAGATTCTACGCAAAATGAAAAAAGACAAAGCAGAAATAATATTTTTACAAGAAACCCACCTAACAGACGTGGAACACACTAAACTCAATAGACAAGGGTTTAAAATGATCTCTTCATCTTCATATAAATCAGGGAGGAGGAGGGGAGTAGCGACATTGATATCAACCAAAATTACATTTGAAAAAAAATCAGAACACAAAGATAAAGAGGGGAGGTACAGTTTGGTAATTGGGCGGCTAGAGGGAGAAGATATCACCCTGCTGAATGTATATGCACCACCAGGGGCTAAATGGAAATTTTATAAAAATGTATTCGACCTAATGATAACTAAAGCCCAAGGTTTAGTGATATGTGGTGGAGACTTCAATCTAAGACTGAATCCATACTGGGATGCAACAGGTAATTCTTCACATCAAAATAACACTCAAAATAGGAAAACTCGGATGCTACTAAAAGAAATCGGAATCTGTGACATATGGAGGGAATTCAACCCCAATGTAAAAGATTATACTTTTTATTCAACGCCACATTCATCTTACTCAAGGATTGATTACTTTTTTATGTTTAATAGAGACAATGGAAGAGTAAAAACATGTAAAATAGGACTGATGGATCTCTCTGACCACAGTCCAATCTATATGGACTTAAACATCCAAAAATACACAAATAATACATTTTCCTGGAGGTTGAATTCAAATGTCCTGAAAGGACCACTGAAAGATGAATTGGAATCAGATATTTTCAAATATTTGTAAGAAAACAATAATGGAGAAGTATCCCCTTTAATACTGTGGGATGCGTGCAAAGCTGTAATAAGGGGAAAAATTATTGCAAAACTGGCAACCCAAAAGAAACTGAGACAAGAAAAACTAATCACACTAGAGTCAGAACTCAAGAACCTAGAAAAAGAACACAAAGACAACACTCATTCTAATGGCTCGCTTAAGATTAAAGAAATTAAAAATCAAATAAATGAGATCTACACAATAGAAATCCAGAAGAAACTTACATTTCTGAAACAAAAACACTGTGAAGCAGGCAGTAAATCGGCAAAATTACTAGCCTATAAATTGAGGAAACAACAAACAGAAAGAGCAATCTACAAAATCAGAGACCCAGTATCAAAGGAAATAAAATTCAGAATTCAGGATATTCTTAAAAGCTTCGAGAATTACTACAAGAACTTATTGTCACGCCGCATCGCTCATCAGCGGCGCCACCTGCTCGCACACCTGTCCATCATCAGCGGCGAGGGATATAAGCCGCCTCGCCCTGAGCTTCAGCCTGAAGCCGTCAGACTTCATTCCCCGTCTACGTGACGCAACTCTTTCTTCAGCACGACGCTGTGCGGTAAGAACCACTTACCTCATATTCTCCAGTCTGCTCCCCTGTGCACAGGTGGATTCCTCGGCGGCGGACAACTCCGTCCCTCGTCCTTCCTCGCTGCTGCACCGAGTCCTGCAGGTGGCTGTCTCCCGGGGTCCCGTCCTTGTTGTGCCAGTCATCTGTCCCAAGCAAGTAAGCTTCTCCCTTGCCTATTCTCCTCCTGTGTTGGTGTGTGCCCATCACCCTGTGTCTCTGTTCTCTCCCATAGGGTTGCCGGCTGTACGGTCTCCTGCCTCTGTGCCTGAAGCAGACGCCGCCACCAACACATTAACATTCCGCAGACACACACTCATACACCCCTGTTGTTAATAAACAGTTTGAACTACTCTGAGCCTGTGTGTGTGCGTCTCCTGAGCCGAACGTTATGTCACTTATACTCCCACAAAAAACATAAAAACGCATCCGAGACATTCCTAAACACATTACATCTTCCCCAACTTACAGAATCACAAAATAAAACACTACAGTCAGAAATACAACCTAAAGAATTGGAAAAAGCAATTATGAAACTTAAGCTAACAAATCCCCAGGAGCAGATGGCTATACAGCAGAATGGTACAAAACCTTTAAACAGCAACTATCTCCTCTCCTCCTGAAAACATTTAACTATGTCCTCCACACAGGGGAAATCCCCCCCTCCTGGAGAGAAGGGGTCATTGCAGTTATACCTAAACCTGAAAAGGATAAACTAGAATGCTCCAACTACAGACCAATCAGTGTATTAAATCAGGACTATAAGCTTTTTACCATTATCTTTGCCAAAAGGTTAGAAAACATACTGACAGACTTAATTCACCTAGACCAAACAGGTTTTATAAGACAAAGACAGACACAAGACAACATTCGACGCACTTTACACATAATTCATCATATAAAAAAATATAACTTAAATGCAGTCATATTGGGATTAGATGCTGAAAAAGCATTTGATTCGGTTGACTGGTCTTTCCTATATAGAATCTTATCCAGTTTCAATTTTCATAACAACTTCATTAGAACTATACAGGCATTATATAAAAAACCAACAGCTAAAATAAGGATTAACGGTAATTTATCATCATCTTTTGAGCTGGAAAGAGGATGTCGTCAAGGCTGCCCCCTGTCTCCACTGCTCTTTGCAATCTTCATAGAACCTCTGAGCCAATGGATAAGACAAAATCAAAAAATTCAAGGTATTACACTTGGTCAGAAGGAACATAAAATAGCACTCTTTGCTGATGACATTTTAATATACCTAGGGCAACCAGACACTTCTTTACCAGAACTAATCTCAGTTTTTTCAGACTATGGAGATTTATCGGGGTACAAATTAAACATGCATAAAACCCAAGTTTTAACATTCAACTATGACCCAAATCATTATTCACTAAGTGAACTCAAAACTAACTGGGAGCTGGAATCTATGAAATATCTGGGGATCAATATCCCGAAACAACTCAACAAAATTATAACACTAAACTATGATCCGCTGGTGACAAAAATAAAATCTGACCTAGCAAGATGGACTATGATACCATTCTTAGGTACTGCACAAAGAATTGAAGCAGTCAAAATGAATATACTCCCACGTCTTCTATACCTTTTCCAAACAATACCGGTAGAACCCCCCAAAAAAACATGGCAGGAGCTAGACAGAAGGATCTCAAGATTCATATGGCAGGGCAAGAGACCTAGAATCAGATATAGAACCGTACAGCTAAACAAAGACAAAGGTGGGCTCGCGCTGCCAAATATCAGGGACTATTTTACAGCTGCACAAATTAAAACTTTAGTAGAGATATGTAACCCAGTCTACACTGCACAATGGAAGGAGATGGAATGCCAAATAACAAGTGACATCCCCCTACAGGCGATAATAGGGAACAATGCCTTACCTAAACTCTTGAATAACACTAACCCGTGGATAGAGACCCCGCTAAAAATTTGGTTTAAGATAGTCAGAGAGAATCAAACTAAAGAGCCCTATCGACTTCTGCAATGGATTGCCTATGATCAAGACTTTACCCCCAATAAAACAGACACTAGATTTAAAGAGTGGAAAGAGAAAGGGCTGATAAAATATTACGATTTCTTTAAGGGGCAAACTTTAAGAAGTTTTGAAGACTTGAAAAAACAAGGTCTAATAAATCAAGACCTTTACAGGTTCTTTCAGCTTAGACACCACATAAACAATATACTTAAAAAGGAGGATTTGGAAAGGGCCCAGTCAGGTGTTCTGAAGGTCTTCTTAATGGCATATAAAGGGATCCCAGGGATCAGATACATTTCTAAAATATACCAAGGTCTTCAAGACTTAAAAGGAGACAACACATCATATATAAAAGAGAGATGGGAAAAAGAGGGGAATTTCACTTTACAATTGGAAATATGGGAAAAGCTAAATAGACAGCAATGGAAAAGTTCCTCATCCCTGCAGTGGAGAGAATTTGGATGGAAAAATTTGGTAAGATTTTTCAGAACACCTGCACAAAACAAATTTACCCATAAGGGGTTGAACTGTTGGCGCTTGTGTGGTGAAAAGACTGCAAATCATTTTCATGTGTTTTGGTCATGCCCAGTTATCCACCAATATTGGACCAATGTACAGACAATATTGGGGAAAATATTCAAAATAACAGTTCCCTTTTCTTTTATAACTTTGTATTTGGGTTTACTACCGGACTCACTGGAAAGACGAGGAGATAAATACTTATTCACTGTTTTAATATTGGCAAGTAAAAAGGCCCTAACTAAAAAATGGATGCTGAAGGACTGTCCTACACCTGAAGATTGGATTAACGTGATTCAAGACATTTACTCGATGGAAAAGTTGACATTCGCACTGAGACAGGACATGGATGGGTTCATGAACTTTTGGCAACCCTGGATCGCATATGTGTCTTCCATTAGATCTAATCTTTGACAAATACCATTTCAATGATGGTCCCACTCTTTGTTCCAATGCTACTCAGATGCTCTTTTACTTTTAATTACTTAATTTTCTGTTTGTTTGTTTTTTGCTGTTCTGTTTGTTTGTTTATTCGTTTTTTTGTTTGTTTGTTTGTTTGTTTTAATTTAATTCTCTTTAATTTCACTTTTTCTTTCACTTTAAAAAAAAGGGGTGTTGTAATAACTATTCTACCAATGTTGTCAAATAGCAAAATATAAGGGAATGTACGATGAAAATGTTAACAATGCAATGCTGTAATGACCTGTATACCCTTTACAAAAACTTAAATTAAAAAAAAAAAAATAAGCCATTATTTTCAAAGTCACTGATAAATGGTTTGTACTGTTGACTCTTTTCCCATTGGTGTCTTAACAGACAAAATAGAAAATCATGATGCAAACACATAAGTCACTAAATTGTTTATTACAATCAGCAGCAAATTCCAGATTATTTAGAATGTGCAAAATTCAAACTGAAAAAAAAAGAAAAGAAATTAGAATGGGTCACACAAGCCGACCACGCTGTCTCACTGAGAAGCAACTGGATCGGCCGCTCACACTGGTCCCGGTTAAGCAGCTCTTCAGCCTGCATCTCTGTAAATAGTGAGGCAAGGTCCGGTTTGGGTGGATCATTTTCCTCTTGCCTAGATGAAAGACAGAAATGGGTGGTGGATAATTAAAGCAAGTTTTAAGCATATTTGAGAAATAACGTTAGCAATAAAAGTTTAGCCACCACTGTGTTGCCCTGGTTTCAAGAGTGGGTGGTATTTTGTGCTTGTATTGCTACAATATAAAAGGAAGCACTACAGCGGGTCTCAAATATTTGTAATGTGTTCTTTTACTGGATGAGTTTAAAGATGAAATACTATAAACTACACATATAAACTAAATTCTAATGGTGACTGAACAACTCCCATTCCCCAAAGTGCAAGATACACTATTATGACTATAACTCATAAAGGATCACACAAGTGATCTGATAAAAAAAAATAAATAAATAAACAGGCAGTTTATTTTACCGTGGCTACTATTGGATATGCCATTCATTTTCAATTATTCTGTAATTAATATTCACACAATCAAATAAATCTCAGTTCAGTCCCTTTCATATTAAGTGGAAAATGTGCTACTTTAAATTTGGCACTTTACCTATACTTTAACTTAAAAAGCAAAAGATTTGACTATAAATAACAAGATGTGTAACTTACCAGTCACATTGCTGTGTGGTGCCAAACGTAGCCATTGTCAGAGCAGATCCTTGTTGGACTCTACAACAAAAATACACACAACTTAAGTACATGCACAGCACGAAAGTGCAACATGTTAAAAAACAGCTTTTTAACCAGGATTACAACTAGCTTATTTCATCTGATATTGTCAGCACAAGGGCAACATACAAGGACGGATGTAGCATTAACGGCTAACTAGCTAGCTCATCGTCTGAACACTAGCAAGTTGTTGTCTGTCCAAAGTGAACTTTCCACTGCTGGAATAAATAAGGTAAAAGATGCATATCACATCACTCACCGTTCTCTATATCCTAATATCACGGCTTCAGCTGCTGAAGTTGGGTGCTCCACGGCCGTACATTCAATTCAGTTTGGGCGGCCTACATCTACTTCCCAGGGTGGCTCCGTCTGCTTCCCTCTGGATTCTCTCATCAGCCGAAACCCACAGAAAACTCTGCTGGACCGCAGTGTTGATTTCTGTGAAGCCATTCTATCGTTGTTGTTTATATTATATCACTTGCTGGGTGGCGCACGGACGAATCTTTGCAAATGCTGGCTT
Organism: Pholidichthys leucotaenia; assembly: GCA_020510985.1. Lineage (NCBI taxonomy): Eukaryota > Metazoa > Chordata > Actinopteri > Cichliformes > Pholidichthyidae > Pholidichthys > Pholidichthys leucotaenia. Next base: position 169,672,598 of record CM035839.1, read on the forward strand.
GTGATTCTGCAAAGTCAGCATTACGCCCACTATCATGATGTTACACCTGGACCAATCAGTGGCCTGCAGTATTTTTACATCACAGGGACGGTACGCTTGGAACCTCAATCTAGTGGTTCTGAAAAAATGGGAACTGTTCTGAAAAATCGAAACTGTTACAGTTACAGTTCCTAAAGCTGACAAACCGTACCGTACCGTACCATACCGTACTGACACTAGTGGAAAAGGGGCTATTGAGAGCAACTCCTTCACCTTCAAGGTCTAACTTGATGAGAAAGCAACTACATGTCGTGGAATCCTCTCAGTCGTAGCCTCTGTATATGACCCGTTAGGATTCTTGGCTCCATTCCTCCTACTTGGAAAAAGGGTCCTGCAAGAGATGTGTCAAAGTGGCACTGGCTGGGATGAGCCATTACCAAGTGAACTTAAGCCAAGGTGGGAGAGTTGGGTAAGTGATTTAACCTCTTGCACTCCGGTGTACCGCGGGCGGTCACGTCTCTGCGTCCTAGAGCCCAATGAAAAAAAAAAACTGCATTTCCGTTCTTCCACTACAGACACAGCCGCGAACAGAAAGCCAAAGGAGTGCTTTAATTGGTTTAGATGTGATTGACCTCTCATTCGACTAATAAGAGCCTTGAATTGGGTTTCTGAAACCTTGAAGAACCAATGACTGAAAACCTAGCAAGAAGGACCCGCCTACCAACGGCTGCGAATACAGCAAGCCAATTGAAGCACAGAAGTTCGAAAGCGTGCGTCCCTTGGTAAAATCTGTTTTGTGTAAGGCTGGGTGACACACACGCGTTCGCCAGTCTTTTTTTTCTTACTACTGTTCTTATTTGTTTTGAAAAATCGTTCGCCAAAACCGCAATCATGGAAGCGCAAAACTGCAATAATGGAATTATGGTTTGACCGGGTCGGGTGACCAGAACCACGAGTCTGTAACAAGGGGACCAGCGTCATGTTCGTCTGACAATGAGGAAGAGAAGTTCGCCAGCGACACTGCTGTTGTGGACAGGTAAGTGTTATAAGCTAAATTATTCTTTATCCCTGAAAATTGTAATCAAAATGACTTTTGACCGATCGGTAAATTACAACTGTACATCATCGCAACATGAAGACCGCGGTGCACGGACTGAACACGGTCCGTGCGCCACGTCCGGACCGTGAACGCCACCCCACCCCCAGCTACTCTTCTGTAGCGGATTGCAGATATTATTGCAAATATTTTAGTACAACTGTGTGTAGTAGACTGCGGCGCACGGCCGCGGTCCGTCATGTGTCGATGGACGATGTCCGTCCTCTGTAGCGGGGGCGGGGGGAGTTGTTATCTTCTACATTACAGATATTTTAGTATAATTTTTATTGCACTGTAGGTTATTTTTTCTTGTAAAAAAAAAAAGCCACACATTTTTTACGTGGCATGCTTCTTTGTGTGTGGGGGCTTGTTTGTTCATTCATTCATTCATGAATGAATAAACAACCCCCCCCCCCACACACACACACAGCCCTTCACCTTTCATTAGAGCCCAAGATGAAGCTTCTATATTGAATCATTCAAAAGTTACCGACGTTTTTCCAAACTGTGCCATTTGGCACAGTTCAAAAACGCCTGGGAACAATCTAAGAAAAAAGCTGTGTAATATATTCATTTTTTGTGGTATTGTTACAAAATTTTGACCTCAGCTGGATAACACTTGGTTCTACATTTCTGTTGCATTTTCCAGACATTTCCCACAAGAGGGTGGCACATATGTCTGGTTCATATCTCCCACAAATGTATGGCTTATGTGGATTGGGACTTCACGTCTGGAGGAACAAGAGTCTGAATCGACGGGGGCCGACAGGAGATGGCGAGGAGGTGTGAAGTCGAGCCCTTGTCTCAGAGAGGAGGCCCTGGGGGGTTTCCCGGAACACCAGAAGAATAAGAGACAATGGTGAATCTTCAGAGACTTGCATTGTGATTGAATGTTTTCAGAAGCACCATGTGACTTGAGTTCTTAATCCCCCGGAGGTATAAGAGTGTGCTGTAACATTATTCTGCCTCTTCTTGCTTTTTGAGAATGTTGGGATGATTGTGTTCTGCAATAAAGCCGAACCTGAGAAATACACTTAAGTCTCGTCATTGAACACATCTTCCACACTGGTGACCCCGACGTGATCTGAACAAGTTATAGGGCCATTTTTAGCATATGTGTATATAACTCCACAATAAATGGTCAGGACGCTTGCCAAAAAAATACAGGATAAGATCCCAATAGGTTCTACGGAATATCAAAGACTCATCAAGACTGCAAAAAATCCGGATACTGTGATCCAGAACAGGAAATAATAGGGGATCTTTGGAATTTTCATCACTGTAAGGTAACAAATTAAGATATAAACATACAACACACACCAAAATATAGCCAAGACACTGAGGAATCAGTAGTGTGCCAATGGATTTGTTGTATCTTCAAAAGCTATGGAGCTATATCCAGAAGAAAACTGCCATTACTGAAAAAGTGCTTTTTGTCAATACCTACTGAACTAATAAAGATATCAATGTGAATCCAATTGCTAAAGGTATGTTTTGATGGTCAAGGAATCTGAAAATATACGTAAAATAAATGTAGGACTATTATATTTGGGGAAAATCGAAATATTAGGGGGAACTGAGGTACTTGGCGGAGGTCTGCGCTCTCCGAGTGCTTTTCTAGTTATTTTTTAGTTTCATGGTGTTCAGGTGGTCAGTGTGTACAAGAGGAAAATAAATGCTTATGTGAACATCAGTAAGCAGCGTGGATTCTTTCAAGATCAGTGTAGAAAAAGTATACTGATTGGCTGGTAATTTGATACCTCGATTTTATTCCCAGATTTAAAAACTGTGGTTATTGTAGCTACCTTCCATACTGATGGGACATACTATGTGTGTTTAATAGACAAACTGATAAGATGAACAACAGGACGAACTACAGAGTCTTTATGTTCCCTTAAGAAATTAGTACTTAGACAAAGACATCCTTGGCTTTTGAATTTTTCAACCCGAAATCAGATTAGCTACATCCAGATCAGTAACTTCTGTAATACTGAAGACAGGTGAATTGTAATTGAGACTACCATTTGTACATTCAGGGGAGGCAAAGAGTTTGGTAATCTCCTTCACAGAGTCCACAAAGAAAGTATTAATGGTATTTGCTAATTAGGCACTGGCTCATTAACCAGGGCATTTTTTATACTAAATTCTAGTTTATTCATATTCTGCTGATACTGACCAGTCAATTTATTAATGCTTTCCCATACCACTTTACTGTTTCCATGACCATCTGTAATGAATTTTAGAAAAAAAAAAAATCAGCCTTTCCTTTTCTCAGGGTTTGTGTTTCTTTATTTCTTGCTGACATAAAATTGTAAAATCAATGGTCAAGCCAGTTTTGAAACATTTTTTTAGTAGCACATCTCTCTTGCACATGAGCTTCCTGCAGTCCTCATTAACCCATGGTAGTGTGTTACCTCTCTCCTTTTTATCTTTTAATAGAAAGTTGTCCCATTACCTCCTTAACTGATTCATTAAATAGATCACAAGCAGAATCCACATTTTTGCATGACATAACACTGGTTCAGTTATAGTTGTTAAGGGCTGTATTAAAATTCTGCTGCTGGTTTTTGGATATGAATTCATAAACAATTTACTGATCTTGAGCAAGAATTTAGGAACTGCTGTTTTGTAAGCTTCCTAGTCAAGAGGACTACATAATGGTCTGAGAGGCCTGTTAAAAGATTGAGTTTTTATAATTCTTTCAGGACATTTAGTGAATAATAGATGTGCTATTGTTCTGGAGTGATTGGTTATTTTGGTTGGCTCTTTAATTAGTTGAGAGAAATTGTAGTGACCCATAGTTTGTTTCTGTGGGTTTTTGTTTTTTTACTATCCCAGTTAATGTTGAAGTCCCCCATCATAATTACCTCCTTAATAGTACTGAAATATTTTAACAGAAGTTTAACATGGTCAAAGAAATCTGATTTAGCAGAGGGTGGGTGATAAAAATAAATGATTACAAAAAACATTTCAGGAGACAGTGATACCCTAACACTGATATATTCAATCATAATTTCACTACGTACCACAAACAGGGTGCACTGTAATGAGCTATGAACATAAAAGACAACTCCTCCAACCTCTTCCTCAGTTTCTATCCTGTCTAAATACAGTATATCCAGGTAGCTGAATACCTCCTCCCAGGCCACGGAGGGTAGGGAGTCGGTGAAAAACTTGAACCTGTTTTTTAACAGGTTTGACCAACCGCCCTCTTCTCCACCTGCCCACCAACCACCGTTGCCTCCACCTTCATCTAGTCCCGCTAGCCATGGTGCTCCCCGCACCTCCTCTCGTACATCCCCCGCTATTTTACCCCCCACAGACCTCCCCTGCCCCCGCCAGCACACAGCTCCCCTGACCAACTTGACTCTCAGGCCTTTTCCACCAAGCTGGTTCCAGTGCTTAACTGGAGCCAGAGCCTGACTTGACACCAGTTCTTTGCTTTTTGACCACCTAAGCACTAGCCCCAGGCTCTCAAAAGTTGTGCTAAGCTGGCCCCAACTCATTGCTGAGCCAGAGCTGGGAATCAGTTGGCGTTGTTTACATCCATTGCCGTGGGCGTGGTTAACAGACCAGCTGAAAAGTGCTTCAAAACATTACTGTGAAACATTACCATGTTACATTCCAAACAGCAGAGCAAGCATGATGGATTCAAAAATCAAGCAGATTTGGAGTGAAGAGGAGACACATTTCCTGGCTTTATGGACATCAGCAGAAGTACAAGTTAAACAGGAGAGGGCCACTCAGACAAAGCCCATTTTTGAGAAAATATAGAGGGAGAGGGCTGCTGCAGGTTATGACTGGACCATCGACCAGCTGCTAAATAAACAGAAGAAGCTCAAGAAAGAATTCAGAGACCATAAAAGAGATCTTGAGTGTAGTGGCAATGGGAGACCCCAAAAGAATCCCCATTTTGATATGATGAACTCTGTTTTTGGGGATAGGCCAGCCAGCCAAACATCCGGGGCGTTGAACGCGGCTACGCTTCAGCCACTGCCATGGATGAGTCCGTTGTGCAAACTGCTCAAAACGCTACTGGTAAGTGTATTGTCTTTAAAATGCCAAAAGTTAACGAACCTATTATATATATTATCGAATATATTTGTATATATTACAAATCTATTATACTACTACATACCCGTCCATGCCCGTAGAAACTAAGTATAAGCAAGTATTTCTGCATGGCCGTTGCTGAAGGGTCTCCTCCTGTCTGAGACGGCTGTGTTGTTCACAATCATGCCTGCGGCGTACTGCTTGAACCTGAGGTGTTTCATCTTCACAGCATCTTTTCTGACGTGCAGCAGTTCTCCTCACTCTATTGCTCTCCATCTGGTGGGTCTTCTTGTTCTTCTTCTTCTTCGTTCAGACCACCGATTGAGGGATAGGTGCATTGTGCGTTGTTGAGGGATAGTCCTTCATTATGCAACGGGATGATTCGTGTGTTTATACAGGTCATCGTATATTAAGCTGTGATGTAAATAGGTTTTATAGTCGTGTAGTTTTACTTTCCATGGGTAATCCCTTTGTCTGTCATGCGTGTGTTTCTGTCATTTGGTTGTCTACTGTCATGCTGCTGTTACACTGTAATTTCCCAGTTTGGGATCAATAAAGTACATCTATCTATCTATCTATCTATTGTAACCAGTTCATGGACAGGATCATGAAAATAGATCTGAGCCAAAAGTGGCTTTCGACCCTGTCCAGGAAGACCTGTGCATGCCCGTCAAAACACAGAAACCAGAGCACCCGGAGAAAATCAGCGCTTTGCTTGGCATTTTACACATTTGTAGCATAGACTGCCATTCTTCATGGGTACTGCTTCGAATGGGTGTGGTTTAAAGTAGTGTGTCCTGCTCTTAATGGGGTGACAGACTGACACACTGACAGAGATTTCTTGAATTTATAGAGTGCCTTCTGCCTTACTGAGTGAGATTTCCAGATTTACTGCTTGGAATGGGTGTGATTTAAAGTAGTGTTGTGGAAGATCGGAATAAGTGTACCCAGTGTGGCACGGAATAAGTGCAGGCAGGACACGGCGAACTGAAGTTTAAAAGGGTGTTTTATTCATCCTCCAACACGAGGGTCACTCCAGCGCTGTGGGAGCGCGCTGGAGCAAGCCCTCTGTCTCTAGTCAGCAAACAGGCAATGCGTGTGATCAAAAAATGAGTGAGAGCCAGAGCAAGCGATATTCAGTTGACTTATATACCCAGCTAGACAATGCATGCATGGCACATTAGCATCACAGTAAACAGCAGTAAAGCATGGACATTTGCATTAGAGTCACACATATCAATAGCAGGATTACTGGCGCCGGAATTAGACAAAGAGAGGCTGCCTATTGATATCAGTCCATACATCTCACTGTTCTACTAATTGCTCCAGCTGAGCGCTCTGCTTGACCCATAGGCTGTGGGGGTCGCCCACACAACTCCCCCCCCCAGAGGGCTCAGCAGGGAGCTGAGGCGTCGATTGTCCGGCTTTGGAAGCGAGCTGCGGGAAAAGCTCTGTGCCGGAGGAGGGGGGGGGGAGGGGGGTGGGGGTAGCAAGTGCCGGCCCAGGATGGCAAAGTTGTCCGGGCCGCACAAAAATTGCGTGTGGATCCGCGATGGTGAGAGGCTTCCCGTTGAACGTGGTGGAGATCCACAGCGGCTGTGAGAAGAAACATTTGTCTCTGACTCCTCTCGCGGTTAAGTCCTGCGAGGATGCGTAGCGGCCATGAAGAAAAAACAAGAGCTGAAGCTGTGTGCGGGACTTGGCGTGTTGGCTTTAGGTGCGCGCGCAGCCCTAAAGCCCTCGGGGACAGCTGACGGCTGAATTCCCATTGTGCGCCGTGGCTGAGACCCATACAAAGTCCTGTGTGCTGTGTGTCTGCTTCAGGTGTGTGAGCAGCCCTGAAGGGTCCGAGGATGGCGATTGGCCGTGTTTCTCTGGCGTGTGCAGCGGCGGAGGACGATGGCAGTCTGTGGAGCCAGTATTGTCCCGTGTGTGGTGCGCTGTCCTCGTAACCCCCCAATGTGCATGCGGGGGTTCGGTGCATGGCAGGTCTGCTGTCGCGAGGCGAGTCAGGGTCAGGGAGCTTGATGGAGATCAGCGTCGTTGGCGCCGATGGTCTTCCCTGTTCGGGCTGTTGCTGTCATTTGCTCGTGCCGGGTCATGGTGCGTTCTGGTCCACGCACTGCGTTCTCCGTCCAGCCCTGGAGGTCGCCGTCGTGGAGAGGGGACGAGGTGCGTGGCGCTCGTGTGGATGCGGAGGAGCGGTGAGAGGGAGTAGACGTTCTTTGTCCCTCGGCCAGTCCCAGCATGGATGTCTAGAATCTCAGGCGAGGGTCGCACCATGACGCTTTCTGCAGCTTTCCCGGTAGTGGATGATCTCTGGGGGAGTTCGCCTGGTGTTGGTTCTGCGTCGAGGTCTCCCGTGTGGCAGAAGGGAGGGCAGTCCATTTGCGTCAGGCTGCTGCGTTCATTTGTCGTCTGAGTCACCGCCGGGGGCTGCATTCGTTCGTCATCAGCGTGTTCTTTCCTTTGGACGGGGTCACCAGTGTGGAAGATCGGAATAAGTGTACCCAGTGTGGCACGGAATAAGTGCAGGCAGGATACGGCAAACTGAAGTTTAAAAGGGTGTTTTATTGATCCTCCAACACGAGGGTCACTCCAGCGCTGTGGGAGCGCGCTGGAGCGAGCCCTCTGTCTCTAGTCAGCAAACAGGCAATGCGTGTGATCAAAAAGTGAGTGAAAGCCAGAGCAAGCGATATTCAGTTGACTTATATACCCAGCTAGACAATGCATGCATGGCACATTAGCATCACAGTAAACAGCAGTAAAGCATGGGCATTTGCATTAGAGTCACACATATCAATAGCAGGATTACTGGTGCCGGAATTAGACAAAGAGAGGCTGCCTATTGATATCAGTCCATACATCTCACTGTTCTGCTAATTGCTCCAGCTGAGCGCTCTGCTTGACCCGTAGGCTGTGGGGGTCGCCCACACCGTGTCCTATTTGGTCTCAGCTTCTCTGTACCTTGCCTGGCGTGCAGCGTTGGCAGCCATTCGACTACTCCGCATCTCCTGGGTCTCAGCTTGTCTGTGCCTTGGCTGGCGTGCAGCGTTGCTCGCTTTGCAGGCATTTCAGGCTTCAAGTGACTCAGCACGTGCATGGCGCACTGCCACACGTTTCCTGTCTGTCTGTGCATCCCTTGTCTGTTGTCCCCTATGACGTGCTCGCACCTCAGGTGTTTCATCTTCACAACATCTTTTGTGACGTGCAACACAGTCATGCCTGGGAGGTACTGCTCGAACCTCAGCTGTGCATCTTCACGGGATCTTTCCTGACATGCATTGCTCTCCATTTATGTAGTGTGTGGTTGGTCTATATGACATCATAAAGACATCGAGGCAGGCATCATAGGACACTACATCATAGGTAGGCAGTCCTATTGCCTATATGACGACATTGCCTATATGACGGCCTCGCAAGTCCTATGTAGCCTGAGATCATAGGATCATTCTAGGACACCTTGCAGACATCATAGGCAGGCATCATAGGACACTACATCATAGGCAGCCAGTCCTATTGCCTATATCACATCATTGCGAGTCCTATGTGGTCTATATGACATCATAAAGACATCAAGGCAGGCATCGTAGGACACTACGCCATCTGCCGCCATCAGTGTGTGAATGGGTGGATTGCTATATGAGAAGAAAAGCACTATATAAAAGGCCCTTTTCCACTAGCCTCACTTGGCCCTACACCGCACCACTCAGCCCGCTTTAGGCGCTTTTCCACTAGCCCCAGCACCGGTTAGCAGGTACTTTTTTCGTACCTGTTCCAGGGCAGGGTCTAACCGGGCTGAGCAGGGCTGAGTAGGGCTGTGATATGACTTTAAGAGACTGGTCGCCGCTGATTGGTCAGGTTTTAACGTCATGAAAGCGACTTTTTCTGCTGAATTTACTCAAAGACCGCCATTTGTAATTGTTCAGCAGTGAACACAGTGTGCCCCTTTAATACGGTATATTATATTAATATACTGTATAATATACTTATATAATAATATACTCCTAATATTATATATTAGGAGGTGCGCAATTTTCTTTCTATATTAGGCGACGATCGCATCCAGCGCGAGTTGGACGGATCTACTCGAAATGCAGGTGTCCGAGCAGATGGCTTCCCAAGGGCACATCCGTACTGCCAAACAGTGTCGGGAGAAGCTGAAAAAGCTGAAAAGCGATTACCGAGCAGTGAAGGACCACAATGCTCGAAGTTCAGCGGATGGAAGGAGTGGAAGTAGTTCGCTGAGAGACATTGGGCTCCACACGGCCACTGTCACGGTCACTGTCACGGTCACGGCCCTTGGAAACCGTGGATGGTGAGTGTTTATTTGATATTGCGCATCTGTTCGCCACTTGATCCTTTCTGTGCCAAGCTCACTGTTTTTAAGAAATAGGAAGGTTGTTAGATTGTGGGTAATGGTTGTTACTGAGGCTTTCCTATTGTTTTGCAGCCAACTGCAGATTCACGCTTGCTTTGTGTTAAGTATTAGCGCGAACAAAATGCTGAATTATGCTTATTGTATTCCGGTTAAAAACTTGAGAGTGTTGTGTACATGTTGCACTTTGGTGTTAAGTTTTAAATTGCGTGCATTTTCTTTCTAGAATCGCATTTCATATCACAGGGGTCCACCTTAGTGGAGATGACTGACACAGCGGACTCTCCTGGCGCTGCGTCTGCGTGTGCGTCTGGCTGAGCGCCAGCTGGATCAGCTCCACATCACCAGCTCCATCTGGATCACGTTCAAGTGCCGGTAAGGCACAATAACCACGATTTTTTTTTTTTGGTTGAAACAGGTCCAGCAGCGGAAACCAGGGTCGAAAATCCATCCATCCATCCATCTTCTACCGCTTAATCCTTTATAGGTCGCGGGGGGGCTGGAGCCTAACAAGTTATATACCAAATTGATTAATGCAATTTCCTGTAGCTGCATATTAATTAATTGAAAATGTCTTTTTAAATGTACAAAAAGGTTATTCTTTGGTCTTCACTTATCAGTGTTCCACAACCATTTTTAGGTGTGGTGATTGGTGCTGTTGTAACTCCTGTTTTAGACAAACAAAGTGCATGAACTGCTGTTGAAATCAACATGCTTCATTGAAATGCTTTGCGTCAGCTGACTGTATTAACCCATTCAGATTTTTGCGGCCACACTACAAGCAACTAGTTTAAACATTACCCATCCATCCATCCATATTCTTAATCTTAATCCTTTTTAGTTTTGCAGGGGGGCTGCAGCCGAAGACAGCACCCTGCGTGTTGCAAAATCTGCTCTACTGAGGGGCAGCAACATGACAGTTCAGCTTATATACAGCAATGAAGCATAATATAATAGTGACATTCCACCACAGACTTTGACCTGTGTAATTCCATAATATATGTAGTGATCCAGCTTTAACGACCATGCCTTTCTGTCTTTCCATCTAGGCAAGACGAAAACAGACAACTCCCATCGCTGACCTTACATTAGCGATGGTCAACATGCATGACGAAGAGATGCGGCTCTTGGAACGGCAACATGACCAGTGGCAAGAATCAGGAGTACATGCAGCATTTGCGACAGGTGGCCACAGATGTGCGGGCAGATGCACGTGAAGCCCTGGAGCAGGACGCTGTGTTACGAAGGGAAGAGCTCGCAGAGATGTCATCGCCCAGTCTGTTTTTTTGTTTGTAAATTTTGCTTCGGGAATAAAATTGTATTGTTTGCATCAAAAGTCTGGTTTATCTGTTATGACACCGTATGAGAAAAGCCAATAATTACATACACATTCCATTCTCTGTTCACTCCACATGCTGCTGTTCATCAGGTCAGGTGTATAGCCTTCTAATGGTAATTTAATTTTTAACAACACAACGAAACGTAATGTCTTGGTAGGTTTTTTTTTATTTTAAACAAATTTGCAATGCGGAATCCATTTCTCTTGAACGGGTACATTTGTGGACTCATCATTAGGCTGATGGCTTCGCACCTTCTTAACAGATAAGTGTTATGAACAAGAGGACAGGTAGATGGACCATGCACAACATTTTATTTACAGAAAACATTTTTGAAATATGTATGCACATAAATGTGGATGAAATAGACAAGTATTGCATCTCATATTATAACGTGCAGCTTGACATGGTGACGTCCCACCGGGAGGTTTGAACTCACGCCTCCTGCTCTGGAGTCCCGCACTCTACCTGTGTCACCAATAGGGTCAACCCACTTGGCAAGCCAAGTAGGGTGCTTATATTGAGTTCGCTACAATATCACCACCCTGCTCCTCTGCTCTCTGTGCCGCTGCCACCACTGGTTCATCTACTGCATCATCCAATGTAGTGTCAAACGTCTCTCCATGACTCTCACACAGATTGTGCAGAGCACAACAAGTCAGCATCATAGATTTAACCAGTTTCATGTCACAGTCATTCCTCCTTCCTTCTCTCCTCGTCATCAGCCATGTTTGTTGTGGAGGATTCAGTCGCGTGTGTTTCACGTCACGAGGGTGTGGCGCCGCCTGCTGTTCAACAAATCCCACCCACAGCAGGTGTGCCAGCAGGTGCGCCAGCAGTAGTTGAAAAGCAACTGAGGCTGAACCGAACCGAAGTGAGTAGAGCCGGGTTTTCAAATCGGGGCTGAGTGGGGCTAGTGGAAAAGGGCCTAGGTAAAATGGTAAAATGGTAAATGAACACCATTTACCATTTTACCATTTACAACATCATAGGCACCTAGTCCTATTGCCTATATGACGGCATCACAAGTCCTATGTAGCCTGAGATCATAGGATCATCATAGGACATCATGCAGACATTACCGGCAGGCATCATAGGACACTACATCATAGGCACCCAGTCCTATTACCTATATGACGGCATCACTTATATGACATCATCGCGAGTCCTATGAAGCCTGAGATCATAGGATCATCATAGGACATAGATCGTGACAGACAGAGATTTCTTAAATTTATAGTGATGTGTGTGTATATATACATATACAGTATATAAGATAAGATAAGATAAGCCTTTATTAGTCCCACAACGGGGAAATTCCAGGATTGCAACAGCACAGGGATAGCAACACTCAGAGCAACAATCAGAAGGCAAGAAAAAAAAAAACAAGCAAGCAAGAGCAGCTAATATACATATGTACATATTACTATAAAATATATATATATACACACACACACACACACAGAGACACACAGTGCAGAGCATTGTAGCTGGATGGAATAAATATATGAATATATGAACACACAGTGCAGAGCATTGTAGCTAGATGGAATAAATATGTAAATATATAAACACCCACAGTACGGAGCATTGCAGCTAGGTGGAATAAATATGCAAGTATATAAACACACACAGTGCGGAGCAATGTAGCTAGATGGAATAATATGTAGATATATAAAAACACAGTGCGGAGCATTGTAGCTAGATGGAATAAATATATAGATATATAAATATAAACACACCCAGTGCTGAGCATTGTAGCTAGATGGAATAAATATATAGATATATAAATATAAACACACCCAGTGCAGAGCATTGTAGCTAGATGGAATAAATATGTAAATATATAAACACACACAGTGCAGAGCATTGTTGCTAGGTGGGATGAAACAGCATAACCGTCTATTTAGTTATCCTACATGGTATGATTATGTGCCCATACATATTCTCACCCTCCATAGCGACCGGTATGTTCCTAGTTGTATGCCGGAGAGGACCATTGTGTAAGTCTATTGCATCTTTTGCATTCAAAAAAAAAACTATTAGTTTGTTACGTCTTTTTGCTATCTCTGCGAGCAGCCCTGCTTAGGTTGTACAGTCTGACAGCCGTTGGTAGGAAGGACCTACGAAACCTCTCGGTTGTGCACCTGGGATGATGTAGTCTGCTGCTAAATGAGCTCCTCAGTGCATCCAGTATGTCCTGCATAGGGTGGAACTCGGACTCCAGCAGAGATGACAGTTTAGCCACCGTCCTTCTCTCTCCTATCTCCTCCATCGGATCAAGGCGTTGCCCCAGGACAGAGCTAGCTTTCTTGATCAGTTTGTTCAGTCTCTTCCTATCGGCTGCAGTAATGCCACTGCCCCAGCAGACCACTCCAAAAGTGATGGCTGATGCCACCACCGTGTCATAGAATGACTTCAGCAGCGCCCCTTGTACACCAAAAGACCTGAGTCTCCTCAGCAGGAACAGCCTGCGCTGTCCCTTCTTGTAGAGTGCGTCAGTATTGTGTGACCAGTCTAGTTTATTGTTCAGATGAATACCCAGGTACTTGTAGGATGTCACCATCTCGATGTCTGTTCCCTGTATATTTACTGGTGCTGTGAGGGGCTGCCCATGCCTGCGGCAGTCCACCACCAGCTCCTTAGTTTTCCTCGCGTTGATCTGGAGGCAGTTCCGATGGCACCAGTCCACAAAGTCCTGGATAAGCCCTCTGTACTCAGCTTCATCTCCACTGGAGATGAGACCAACAATCGCAGAGTCATCAGAGAACTTCTGTAGATGGCAATGTGTTGTGTTGTGTGAGAAGTCCGCAGTATAAAGAGTGAACAGGAAGGGAGCCAGCACCGTTCCCTGGGGGGCCCCCATGCTACTGATGATCGTGTCGGAAACACAGTCCCGGGTTCTCACAAACTGAGGCCGGTTCGTGAGGTAGTCCAGGATCCATGATGACAGGTGCTGGTCCACCCCTGCGCGCAGCAGCTTGTCCTTCAGGATCATCGGTTGGATGGTGTTGAAAGCACTGGAGAAGTCAAAGAACATGATCCTCACCATATTCCCGGGCTTCTCCAGGTGGGACAGAGAACGGTGAAGGAGGAAGATCACCGCATCCTCCACCCCAATGCCATGCTGGTAGGCGAACTGGAGTGGATCCATCGCTGGTTCCACCAGGGGGCGGAGATGAGCAAGGAGCAGTCTCTCCAGGGTCTTCATCAAGTGGGACGTCAAGGCCACCGGTCTGAAGCTGTTCAGGTCTTTGGGGTGGGAAGTTTTTGGTACAGGTACCACACAAGATGTTTTCCACAGCTGTGGTACCCTCCCCAGTTTCAGGCTCATGTTGAAGATATACGTCACAATCCCACACAGCTGGTCTGCACAGGACTTGAGGAGCTTTGCGCTGATGCCGTCCGGTCCCGACGCCTTCCTCGCCTTGATCTTCCTCAGCTCCGTCCTCACCTGGGTCTTGGTCAGGGTCAGGATGGGGGGCTGTGTGTTGGGAGTGGGGGGGGTGTCGGTGGAGTGGGGAGTGGGCAGCAGGACTTGATTTCTTAGTGGCAGCAGTGGTTGTTGTGCAGACAGGGGGGAGGGCGGTTGGTCAAATCTATTGAAAAACAGATTCAGGTTGTTCGCCCACTCCCTGCCCCCCGTGGCACTGGGGGGAGGTATTCTGGAGCCCCGAGATGGTTTTGAGGTTTCTCCAGACCCCGCTGATGTCGCTCTGTTGCAGCTTGTCCTCCATCTTCTTCCTGAAGCTGTCCTTGCCTTCTCTGATCTTTCTCCTCAGCTCCCTCTGTACGGACTTCAGCATCTCCCTGTTCCCCGACCTGAAGATCCTCTTCTTCTCTCTCAGAAGTGTTTTTATCTCAGGGTTGATCCAGGGTTTGTTGTTTGAGTGACGCCGTATGGTCTTGGTGGGAACGGATTTGTCCACACAGAAGCTGAGGTAGCCCGTGAAGGTGTGAATGAGGCCATCGATGTCCTCACCATGTGGATCGCAGAGCTGCTTCCAGGCAGTGGCTTCAAAACAGTCCTTTAGAGTGTCCATTGTCTCCTCAGACCATAACTCCACAGTGTGCATGGCCGGAGGTTGTCTGTGCACTAGGGGTTTGTACACCGGTCGGAGATGAACCAAGTTGTGATCCGATCTCCCAAGTGGGGGGAGTTGTGATGAGGTGTATGCCTCCTTAGTGTTTGCGTAGAACAAATCCAGTGTTTTATTGTCTCTAGTGTGGCATGTGACATACTGGGTGAAAGTGGGCAGAATGGGAGACAGTGAAACGTGGTTGAAATCGCCTGAGATGAGGAGAAGAGCATCTGGGTGTTCTGTCTGCAGCCTGCTGGTTACTGAATGGATGACGTCACGCGCTGTCCCAGCGTTCGCCGTCGGATTTGCATAAACAACAATGCAGATCACGTGTGAGTGTTCTCTCGGGAGATATGTAGGCCTCATGCTAACAGCTAGCAACTCAATGTCTTCGCTGCAGTGTCGTTGTTTAACAGTGATATGTCCCGGTCTACACCAGTTGTTGTTAACATACATTATCATTCCACCGCCCCTAGTTTTGCCACTCTCTGGTGTTCGGTCAGCTCGTATCATGTGAAAACCCTCCAGCTCAATGTTAGCATCTGCTGCTAGTTCAGTTAGCCACGTCTCAGAAAACAAAAGGAGAGAGCACTCCCGGTAAGTGCTATCATAACGGGAGATAGCCGCTAGCTCATCTAACTTTCCCAGTATCGACCGTACATTTCCCATGACAACAGATGGAAGGGAGGGTCTGTACCTTATATTTTTTGTCCTCCGCCTTACTCCAGCCCGGCAGCCGCGGCGTTTTCGCCTCAGTTCTCTCGGTATGTCGAGTTTTTCCAGTGGGACCGGGTGGCGGTTAAATGCTAGCAGCTCTTCCCTGTTGTATCGAATCCTGCTATAAACAGTGGCTCCGTCCACCGGCTCAGGAGACATTTGGGACGATCTGTGTGTCCGTGATATAAGTGGGGTGAAAAAAAAAAGTGATCAAAAGAGAGAGGAAGGGAAAAAAAAAAAACTCGGAATCGAGCCGCTGTTGCAAAAGGCAGCCGACTGGTGTGGCGCCGAGAGAATATACCATATAGAATATACCGTATAGAGAATATACTGTATATATATATATATACTGTATATATATACAGTATATACTGTATATATATATATATATATATTAGGACACCCTGTATAAGCCTCTGTGTTTTTTTAATAACATATTTGGACATATGGATATTTAATAACAATGTTAAAAATACTGGGAAATTCAAGTAATACAACTAAACAATTAAAAATGAAATAAAGACTTCTTTCAAATTTTCTGTAAAATGTAATTCTAAACAAATAGTGAAGAATAAATTAGGGCACCCCCATCTTTTTTAGGACACCCCCACATTTATTCCCACTAACAATGGCTAAAATAAATGTTAAAAAATGTAAATAAAAACAAAAACAAGGTTAGACATAGATACATGAACAATTCTTAATAAAGAACTGAATACTTAATGGGGTGTCCTAATTTTTCACGACTGTGTATACACAAACACACACAGACACACACGCTATATATACAGTATATATATACAGTGGGGCAAAAAAGTATTTAGTCAGCCACCAATTATGCAAGTTCTCCAACTTAAAAGATGAGAGAGGTCTCTAATTTTCATCATAGGTATAGTATACCTCAACTATGAGAGACAAAACGAGCAAAAAAAATCCAGAAAATCACATTCAAGGATTTTTAACTAATTAATTGGTAAATTCCTCGGTAAAATAAGTATTTGGTCACCTACAAACTAGCAAGATTTCTGGCTCTCACAGACCTGTAACTTCTTCTTTAAGAGGCTCCTCTGTCCTCCACTCGTTACCTGTATTAATGGCACCTGTTTGAACTCGTCAGTATAAAAGACACCTGTCCACAACCTCAAACAGTCAGACTCCAAACTCGACTATGGCCAATACCAAAGAGCTGTCAAAGGACACCAGAAACAAAATTGTAGACCTGCACCAGGCTGGGAAGACTGAATCTGCAATAGGTAAGCAACTTGGTGTGAAGAAATCAACTGTGGGAGCAATTATTAGAAAATGGAAGACATACAAGACCACTGATAATCTCCCTCCATCTGGGGCTCCATGCAAGATCTCACCCTGTAGGGTCAAAATGATTACGAGAATGGTGAGCAAAAATCCCAGAACCACATGGGGGGACCTAGTGAATGACCTGCAGAGAGCTGGGACCAAAGTAACAAAGGCTACCATCATGGCTGCACGGTGGCGCAGTGGTTTAGCACTGTGGCAGCACAGTTTTACCCTCGGCCAGGGGACCGCGGGGATCATGAGATCGTGGGTTCGATCCCAGCCCCTGACCAACAGTGAGCTGTGTGGAGTTTGCATGTTCTCCCCGTGTTGCGCGGGTTTACTCCAGGATTTCTCCGGTTTCCTCCCGCACACCAAAAACATGTAGGTTTAGGGCGCTCGCGCACGCAGCGACCAGCAGCCGGTGGCTTGTCACCAGACTGCAAACCAAGTCTACCTACGGGTACAAATAAGTCACAAAAAAAAAAAAAAATCAGTAACACACTACGCCGCCAGGGACTCAAATCCTGCAGTGCCAGACATGTCCCCCTGCTTAAGCCAGTACACGTCCAGGCCCATCTGAAGTTTGCTAGAGAGCATTTGGATGATCCAGAAGAGGATTGGGAGAATGTCATATGGTCAGATGAAACCAAAATAGAACTTTTTGGTAAAAACTCAACTTGTCGTGTTTGGAGGAGAAAGAACACCATACCTACTGTGAAGCATGGGGGTGGAAACATCATGCTTTGGGGCTGTTTTTCTGCAAAGGGACCAGGACGACTGATCCATGTAAAGGAAAGAATGAATGGGGCCATGTATCGTGAGATTTTGAGTGAAAACCTCCTTCCATCAGCAAGGGCATTGAAGATGAAACGTGGCTGGGTCTTTCAGCATGACAATGATCCCAAATACACCACCCGGGCAATGAAGGAGTGGCTTCGTAAGAAGCATTTCATGGTCCTGGAGTGGCCTAGCCAGTCTCCAGATCTCAACCCCACAGAAAATCTTTGGAGGGAGTTGAAAGTCCGTGTTGCCCAGCAATAGCCCCAAAACATCACTGCTGTAGAGGAGATCTGCATGGAGGAATGGGCCAAAATACCAGCAACAGTGTGTGAAAACCTTGTGAAGACTTACAGAAAACGTTTGACCTCTGTCACTGCCAACAAAGGGTATATAACAAAGTATTGAGATGAACTTTTATTATTGACCAAATACTTATTTTACCGAGGAATTTACCAATTAATTCATTAAAAATCCTTCAATGTGATTTTCTGGATTTTTTTTCCCCTCATTTTGTCTCTCATAGTTGAGGTATACCTATGATGAAAATTGGAGACCTCTCTCATCTTTTAAGTGGGAGAACTTGCACAATTGGTGGTTGACTAAATACTTTTTTGCCCCACTGTACATACATACATACACGCTTTTATTGATATGTAACGGCCAAAGTGCGGATATTTTTTACTCTCGTGCCTATGGTCTTTTCCATTAGCTATGCTAACAAGCTAACAGTGTGCATTCACAATGGCCAAACATTTCACCTCGCCATAAAGAAATGCTCATTTGAGAAAACTAGAACAAAAATGTTAGCATCTTAGAGAATACTTTGTTAGATATCCAGTGCAAAATACACCGTTTTTGTTTTGTATCAATACTGTTTATTATTGTCCCAAATGACATTAGTGACGTCGCCATGTATTTGGAAAATGCTTGTTTGAGAAAACGAGGACAAAAATCTTAGCGTCTTACAGAATACTTTTTTTTTTATAGATATATCCAATGCAAAATACGTTTTGGTTTTTTTTGTTTTTTTGTGGTATCAATGTTGTGCGTGAATGGGTGCCTTGCATTGTGTATATGAGAGATTTTTCTCCCAATGATGCTAGTAACGTCGTCATTTTTACTATTTTGGTTATATTTCCATAATCCTGGGCCATTTTTATTTTTATTTCAGTCGTGTGTTTAATCGTGTGATTTGTAATCGTGTTTTATCTAATCCTTCTCTTACTTCTACTGGGCAGCACGGTGGTGCAGTGGTTAGCACTGTTGCCTTACAGCTAGAAGGTTCCTGGTTCGAATCCCCAGGCTGGCAGGGGTTGGAACCTTTCTGTGTGGAGTTTGCATGTTCTCCCTGTGCTGCGTGGGTTTACTCCGGGGGCTCCGGTTTCCTCCCACAATCCAAAGACATGCATGTTAGGTTAATTGGCTGTTCTAAATTGTCCCTAGATATCTGTTTCCTATAGGCCCTTAGAATAGAGGTTTAGTACTAGTGAAAGCGCTTTGAGTGGTCTTTGTGACTAGAAAAGCGCTATATAAGTGCAGGTTAGTTAGTTTATTGTGCAGTAGCCTGGTGGAGCACCCACAATTTCATTGTACTGTACAACTGTACAATGACAATAAAGCCTATTCTATTTCTATTCTTCTATAATCAGACATGTAAGCTTTGCTAATATTGATATTGAATAAAACTGCCTTCTATGTCTGCACATTTCTTAATGGAAGGCTTAAGTTGTACACTGCACAAACAGTGTTGAAATGAAGTGTTGAAATGGTGGGATTAGGCCACCAGACATGCAGGAACGCCACCCGGATGCTCTACAGCCCGGTGGAGAAATTGCCTAGTGCCACAGGGCTGCTGTCGGCACAGGGAGAAAGGCAAACATGAAACTTACGGGACTGGACCGATCCTGGCTGTCCGTGCTGTCTGGAGGATGAGGCAGAGAGAGCAGAGTCAGCTGCAAACATCAAGGGATTAACCGTACTTGAAACGACAAGTTGAACATCACAAAGGTAGTGAAATGCGCATACATGGAGAAATACACTGTCACGTATGAAGCTGAATGCCCCGACGAGCTCTTCCTAGGAACCCCTCGTTTAAATAATAATAATCCTAAAGAGGGAAGAGATTGCCGGTGTGAGAATGCGTGGGCTGGACATAATAAACCCCAGGTGTGCATGAGTGAGTGTCTGGGCGTGTAAATGAGAATGAATGGTGTGTGTGGGTGTGTCGGTGTGTGTGTGTGTGTGTGTGTGTGTGTGTGTGTGTGTGTGTGTGTGTGTGTGTGAAACACCCAATAACAAAGCACAGCTGATGGCACTTGACAAGAGGAGGAGGCGTGCCCAAACTGTCAGGGAGCGAAGGACCCAAACAGCTGCCTGACGCGCCTGATGGAAAATAGGGCAAATAATTGCGTCAGAACTGGGTTTGGACCCACCAAACCCAGATTCATGACAGTTTACCTCTTGAAATATATATTTTACAGCTAATATAATCCTATAACAACAACATGGCACCTGGCCATCATTTTTTGGCAGCTGATCACTTTTTGGCATGACACCGGAACAATGGAGTCCCACCAGTATTGTGACCGTGGATGTGCCCAGGTAACAGGCAAACTCCGCCTCGTAATGCACCATAACACCACCTGTTACAGAATTGGCATAAATATTACGTTTTAAAAGTGTAGTCAGTGCTAGCTAGTTGAGCTACAGACTTGAGCTAACAATGGCTGATAACTGAAATATTGATAATTACCTGTCTCCTTCAACAAAGCCGCCGTTCTCTGCGATTAAGAATAAAACTGTTTTCGGATGGTAATACAGGTTTGAAATAATAAAAGCAACACTCCCAAAGAGACAACAAACTCCTCCATGTTGACAAGTTAGCGCTGCTTCTTCTTCTCCTCCTTTAACTTCATCTTCTGTGGTGTTCTGTGAGGCTGTGTAAAGACGCTTCACACTACATAATGACGTAGTCCTGACGTAATCACCGACTAGCTCCATGTCGGTTGAAAACCAGCTGGTTCTTATGAGGCACTACAGTTGAACTGGTTAAGCACCATCACAGGCACCAGAACCGAACTAGCACTGGTTCTTATTTGGTGGAAATGAGGTAGACCCAGGTGAGAGCTGAGCTAAAGAAGATCAAGGCGAGGAAGTCTGCAGGTTTGGACGGCATCAACTCGAGGCTCCTCAAGTCCTGCACAGACCAGCTGTGCAGGATCGGGGAGCACATCTTCAATCTGAGCCTGAAGCTGGGGAGGGTACCACAGCTGTGGAAAACATCCAGTGTGGTACCCGAACTGAAGACCCCACACCCCAAGGACCTGAACAGCTACAGACCATGGGCCCTCACATCACACCTAATGAAGACCCTGGAGAGGCTGTTCCTTGCCCACCTCCGCCCCCTGGTGGGACCAACAATGGATCCACTTCAGTTTGCCTACCAGCATGGCATTCAGGTGGAGGATGCAGTGATCTTCCTCCTACATCATTCCATGTCCCACCTGGGGAAGTCTGGGAACACTGTGAGGATCATGTTCTTTGATTTCTCCAGTGCTTTCAACATCATCCAACCAGTGATCCTAAGGGACAAGGTGCTGTGCAGAGGGGTGGACCAGCACCTGTCATTGTGGATCCTGGACTACCTCACAAACTGACTACAGTTTGTGAGAACCCAGGACAGTGTGTCTGATACCGTCATCCCAGGGAACAGTTCTGGCTCCCTTCAGGTTCACCCTCGACACTGCTGACTTTTCACACAACACACCACATTGCCATCTACAGAAGTTCTCTGATGACTCTGCGATCATCAGCCTCATCTCTGATGGGGATGATACGGAGTACAGAGGACTTATCCAGGACTTCCTGGACTGGTGCTAATGGAACTGCCTCCAGATCAGTGCGAGGAAAACCAAGGAACTAGTGGTGGTCTGCCCCAGGCGAGGACAACCCCCCACAGCACCAGTAAACATCCAGGGAACAGACATTGAGATGGTGACACCTTACAGGTAACTGGGTGTTCACCTGAACAATAAACTGGACTGGTCACACAACACCAATCCACTCTACAAGAAGGGGCAGCGCACGCTGTTCCTCCTGAGGAGACTCAGGTCTTTTGAAGTGCAAGGGGCACTCCTGAAGACCTTCTGCAATTCGGTGGTGGCATCAGCCATCACATTTGGAGTGGTCTGCTGGGGCAGTTCAGACTGAACAGGCTGATCAAAAACACCAGCTCTGTTCTGGGACGATGCCTCGACCCTGTGGAGGAGATAGGAAAGAGGAGGACGGTGGCTAAGGTGTCATCTCTGCTGGAGTCCAAGTCCCACTCCATGCAGGACACGCTGAACGCACTGAGGAGCTCATTTAGCAGTAGACTGTGCCATCTTAGGTGCACGACGGAGAGGGTCTGCAGGTCCTTCCTATCTACGGCTGTCAGACTTTATGACCTAACCAGGGCTGCTTGTAGAGGTCATATTAAATGTACTAAATATAACAACTGTGCACAATAGAGATCGTCCCCTCCAATACACAGCTAGGACAATAACAATCATTATTGAGGGTGGCAACAACACTGTTGATTCAAATGTGAAATATACTGTCTGGGTACATATTCATATTCTGCAGGGTAATTTAACAAACTGTAATGCTGTTTATTCCATCTAGCTGCAATGCTCCTGCACTGTGTATATAACTATGTACAGATGTACAGTGGGGTAAAAAAGTATTTGGTCAGCCACCAATTGTGCAAGTTCTCCCACTTAAAAGATGAGAGAGGTCTTCAATTTTCATCATAGGTATACCTCAACTATGAGAGACAAAATGAAAAAAAAAATCCAGAAAATCACATTGAAGGATTTTTAATGAATTAATTGGTAAATTCCTCGGTAAAATAAGTATTTGGTCAGTAACAAAAGTTCATCTCAATACTTTGTTATATACCCTTTGTTGGCAGTGACAGAGGTCAAACGTTTTCTGTAAGTCTTCACAAGGTTTTCACACACTGTTGCTAGTATTTTGGCCCATTCCTCCATGCAGATCTCCTCTAGAGCAGTGATGTTTTGGGGCTATTGCTGGGCAACACGGACTTTCAACTCCCTCCAAAGATTTTCTATGGGGTTGAGATCTGGAGACTGGCTAGGCCGCTCCAGGTCCTTGAAATGCTTCTTACGAAGCCACTCCTCCATTGCCCGGGCGGTGTGTTTGGGATCATTGTCATGCTGAAAGACCCAGCCACGTTTCATCTTCAATGCGCTTGCTGGTGGAAGGAGGTTTTCACTCAAAATCTCACGATACATGGCCCCATTCATTCTTTCCTTTACACGGATCAGTTGTCCTGGTCCCTTTGCAGAAAAACAGCCCCAAAGTATGATGTTTCCACCCCCATGCTTCACAGTAGGTATGGCGTTCTTTCTCCTCCAAACACGACAAGTTGAGTTTTTACCAAAAAGTTCTATTTTGGTTTCATCTGACCATATGACATTCTCCCAGTCCTCTTCTGGATCATCCAAATGCTCTCTAGCAAACTTCAGACGGGCCTGGACATGTACTGGCTTAAGAAGGGGGACACGTCTAGCACTGCAGGATTTGAGTCCCTTTCGGCATAGTGTTTCTGATGTAGCCTTTGTTACTTTGGTCCCAGCTCTCTGCAGGTCATTCACTAGGCCCCCCCATGTGGTTCTGGGATTTTTGCTCACCGTTCTCGTGATAATTTTGACCCCACGGGGTGAGATCTTGCGTGGAGCCCCAGATGGAGGGAGATTATCAGTGGTCTTGTATGTCTTCCATTTTCTAATAATTGCTCCCACAGTTGATTTCTTCACACCAAGCTGCTTACCTATTGCAGATTCAGTCTTCCCAGCCTGGTGCAGGTCTACAATTTTGTTTCTGGTGTCCTTTGACAGCTCTTTGGTATTGGCCATAGTGAAGTTTGGAGTCTGACTGTTTGAGGTTGCGAACAGGTGTCTTTTATACTGATAACAAGTTCAAACAGGTGCCATTAATACAGGTAACGAGTGAAGGACAGAGGAGCCTCTTAAAGAAGAAGTTACAGGTCTGTGAGAGCCAGAAATCTTGCTTGTTTGTAGGTGACCAAATACTTATTTTACTGAGGAATTTACCAATTAATTCATTAAAAATCCTTCAATATGATTTTCTGGATTTTTTTTTTTCTCATTTTGTCTCTCATAGTTGAGGTATACCTATGATGAAAATTGGAGACCTCTCTCATCTTTTAAGTGGGAGAACTTGCACAATTGGTGGCTGACTAAATACTTTTTTGCCCCACTGTATATTCCTTTACTGCTTTGGCTAACTAGTTCTTATCTTATTAGCTTATTTACCATTGCTCTGAGTGCTGCTATCCCTTTGCTGCTGTAATCCTGGAATTTCCCCATTGTGGGAGTAATAAAGGCTTATCTTATCTTATCTTATCTTATCTTATCCTAGTACTATTGCTGCTTCAAGTGAGGAGCTACAAAGCCATGTTTCAGACAGACCTAAAATGTCAATGCAAGTCTCAATAGTATTTCTAATTGTTCCCATTTGGGGATCATGCATCTAATATTTATATGTCCACATAATAGCACCTTAGGTTTGAGTCACTGATCCCAGACTAACCCGATTCAGACTTTTGAAGAATTTAGCGGTCCAGTGTTTCTTCATGACAGGGTTTCTAGCTTTTGCCAACACCGAGGGCCCCTCAGGTGCCACTGGTGGAGGAAAGACCCTCTCAGTTGCTAGGTTGCTTGCCGTCAGTGTGGACTTGCTGAGATCCGCTGGTGGAACTGGTTTAACTGACCCCTCGACTGCCCACAGAAACCTGAATGTACCAGGGACTCCAGGTCCAGGTCTGTCACTGCTTAAAAAAAAAAAATCTATCAATGACAGACAATTTTCAGTTAACGAAACCTCAATTGGTGAGAAACACATCCATGTGTGTTTGCTTAGACAGTAGCAAATCATACTGAGGGATTTTTGAAGATGACTTGAATTGCTACAAGTTTGAACCTTTTTGGTAGGGGATCTTATGTGTGTAAAAAAAGGGTAAATTAGGTTGTGATATATACCTTGATAAATGATACTATTATGTTTGCTTTATGTCAGTCACTGCAACAGATACTGGAGTCAGTTTGTCTTGGCCTGTCCTTGCCACTGATAATACCTCTATCTGCCAAGAATGTGCCACTAGTCCAGCAAAAGCTAGCGGTACTCAAATACTTTGCAAGCAGTTTCATGAAATGGTCAGTCAGAGAGCAACTCATACCGGCTCGGACGTCGCCCGGGTTAACAAGGTCAGGAGTTCCTGGCAGCGGAGGGCGGAGGACAGAGCTGCGCGGAGGAATCTGATCAGACCTAAATGAAACGGTCATTGTCGCCCACGACAGACTGCTATGATGATGATGATGATTATGTGTGTGCTTACTTGTCTGTCTGGAGTAACAGTCAGAGGCTATTGCATGGCGAGATATCACATAAGCTGGAAGTCTCTTTTACCATAGATGAAAAATTGTGATTTTATGTTCTGGAGAGATATTGTATGCAGATACATCCTGTTGTTTAATCAGTTCTTGATATACAACTCCTGTCAGGTAGATGGATTATCTTGTCAAAGGAGAAGGGCTCTTGTACCAATGTTACACATCAAATATTTTCTGATTTGGAATGTCTTATGATGATCTGTCTATAGATGTTATGACATGAACTCGCATTCCCAGATTCTATGGAATCCCACGGGCACTTCCTAGTAGGTATTTAGTTTATTATTTAATATGAATATCAGATTAATTTCTGTAGAAGCTAAAAAAAAAAGAAAAACGTCCAAACAAGATGGACTGTAATTACGATATTGTGGGAAAAGGAGGCAGGCGAGGCAACGAGCTGGACGACACAGAAACTTTATTCTTTCTCCAACATGAAGTACAGCAAACAGCGCTCCCGGGTCTCTGTGCATTCCACTTTTGTCTCTTTATTTCCATGCATCGAGATCCGGAACTTCCGACCATACACACTGTTGTTTGAACAAAGGAATGTGTGGCACATTAACATGACATTACGCTGGGGCCACTCTTACACCCTTCTACCCTCAGCGGCTCCAAAACCCGAAGGATGTTGTCGACCCAGCTCTCCGATTAGCAACATCGATAAACAACCCATACGCACATAAAAAATCTGCACCTAGAATGGGGCCGGAACATGCAGCTATCACAAAGTGCCACTGAAAGTTGGGTCCATGTAAGCATATCGTCAGTGTCCGCTCGCCAAATGTCCTGATGGTGGATCCGTTAGCAGCCGCGAGCTCAGGACCGCTGCCTCCTGCCACCCTGTCTGCATTGACCGGTAGGATGAGCTTCTTCTGGGAGCCGGAGTCCACCAAAAACCGTCTCCCCGAATGTGTGTCTGTGACATAAAGAAGCCTTTCTTGTCGCCATTGGTCACAGCTGCAACCGAATTCTGAACGTGCCATCTTCACGGCTCCTTGAATTGGCATGACGCTAGGCAGTGTTGGGCATTCGAGCTGAAACGGCGATGATAAAAACAGATCTCCCCGTTCCTTCTTCTCCTGGTGTCCGTCCCGGCTACCACCGACGGCTCCTCAACCTTGCTGGAGTCCCTCATGGATGCTGGTGCCACTGCCTACGCACTGAGAGTTCTGGTCGCCAAAATGATGCTGTCTGCTTCCTGCGCCAGGGCACGGTAGCCCTTAGCAACCAGCCGCGGCAAGTTGGCCAAGATCGCCTTCGCTGTATCCGTTAGGTTCCTGAGGAACAAGTGGGCGAACAGGAAAGATTCATCGTCCTTCCCCCTCAGTGCCAGCATGCTCTCCATGAGCTCCACTGCTTACTTGTCCCCTAATTTTGAATGCGTTAGGAGTTTCTCTGCCCTCTCACTGTCAGAAAGGGTGTAACACTGGAGAAGCATCCTCTTGAGTGCTTCATATTTTCCTTGGGCCGGTGGCTCCTGCAGCAGGCTCATCACCTGTTGCATGGCGCGAACATCCAGCGCAGCAACCATGTAGTAATATCTTGTGTTGTCTGTTGTCATCCCGCGGAGTGCGAACTGGGCTACTATGCGCAGAAACCACGCAGTCGGGTTGTGAAGCCAGAAGTCTGAGAGTTTGACTGAGCCGGCGCACATGGCGCCAGTGCTCTCCCTCCAGGTAGTTGCCGGGGCGACGCTTGGCTCGCTTTCCGTGGCATGTCTTAGGGTCACCAATGTGGGGAAAGGAGGCAGGCAAGGCAACGAACTGGACGCCACAGAAACTTGATTCTTTCCCCAATATGAAGTACAGCAAACAGCCATCCTGGGTCTCTGTGCATTCCACTTTTATCTCTTTATTTCCATGCATCGAGACCTGGAACTTCCAACCATACACACTGTTGTCTGAACAAAGGAACGTGTGGCACATTAACATGACATTACGCCGGGGCCACTCTTACACCCTTCTACGCTCAGCGGCTCCAAAACCCGAAGGATAAAATAGTCCTAACTGGTCTAAGGTGTTTGTTTGATTGCAACACAGTCCTGCTGAGGCAGATGCATTAATAATTCTATGCATTATTTAGTGTGTTTACTAACTGTATACTAAAGCTGTTAGCAAATGCCCTCGGCAAGGGGCCTCTTTCACTGTCTTTCTTTAATTGCACACCTCAGTTAAGCCTGGGTGCTTAAACAAGCATCTAAACTAAATGTATCCAGCCAGATGTGATTTCCATTAATTCAGATGGACTCTCAGCTCATGGAGCAGTGGAATTTTGCTCGCCTACACTAAAAGGTGAGAGAATGATCAACAGGTTGCCTCCAGGGCATAACTGATCCATATCTCAGTCTTGAACACATAAAGTACATATAGGCAGAAGCGCACACACAGACACACAGACACACTTACACCTCCCACACCACATGGTTAATTAATTCTAATTTGAACGGCCGTGGCCTCACCTCCTACACTCATGCCTCTTGATGATGCCTTGAGAACACAATAGAGGATCTTCAGTGAGTGAAAAAAAAATAGAGGACTGACAGCAAGCTCACAGATGTTAAAATGGAAGTGAGCTGATGTGACTAACAGAGGCTGGTTTATGTTGTGACAGCTGGTAAAAGTTTTGATGCCACTTCTCGCTCTTTATAGGGCACTTGCTGAAAAATGTGAAAAATTCAACATTTCAGCTTCCTCCTCTTCTTCTTTTTCTTTCAGATACTCCTTTTAGGGGTTACCACAGCAGATCATCTGCTTCAATCTCACCAAATCCCTTGCATCTTCCTCTGTAACACTAACCCTTTCCACGTCCTCCTTCAGTATACATCCATGAATCTTCCATGAATCTTCTCTGTGGTCTTCCTCTTTTCCTCCTGCCTGGCAGCTCCATCTTCAACAGCCTTTGTTGAATATGTCTCTTAGGTATTAATAATAATTAATAACAAATAGACAGCACGGGCGTGACGTCAGACACACGGGGGACATCAGCGTGCCGTGCCTATTTAGAAGGACTGTTGGCGGGAGCAGAGATAGTTGGTGCTCCACCTCCCTACAGCAACAACTCACAGCAGTTCAGTACTAGTAGCACTGTAGCACATGTACCCATACTGTGCATTTGTAATAAAGTTTGTGTTTTCCACAACTCCTGCCTCCGCTGCCCTGCTTTCCAGACATAACAAATGGCGACGAGGATAAACCAGAATCAGAATCAGAATCAGAATCAGAATCAGAATCAGATTTATTGCCATTGTTCATGTAGTACACAAACTAGGAATTTGTCTCGGTGCCATGCTGCAACATTAAAAACATGATGAGATAAAGAGATAAACTAAAAAACTAAAGGACTAAAAACGTGCAATAAGTGTAGAAAAATAAGTAATAATAATAATAATAATAATAATAATAGTAATAATGAGTAATACTAGTCAAGGCAGTTTTAAAAAAATTAGCAAGTAGCAGATAATATGGGGTACCACAGTGCAGTTGATAATGCCACAGAAAAACAGTGATGAATGACATGAGTCTGGTTGAGCTGCTGTACATAGTGCACGAGAGTCAATAAGTCACTTAATGTTCAGCAGTCTGATGGCAGAGGGGAAAAAGCTATTCATGTGCCGGGAGGTTTTAGTCCGAATGGACCGAAGTCTTCTACCTGAGGGGAGGGGGGCAAACAGTACGTGACCAGGGTGTGAAGGATCGACTATGATCCGGCCAGCACGCCTCCGGGTCCTGGAGATGTACAGGTCCTGGAGAGATGGGAGCTTGCAGCCGATCACCTTCTCAGCAGTGCGCACGACGCGCTGCAGCCTTAGTCTGTCCCTGGCAGTGGCTCCTGCATACCACACAGTTATGGAGGAGGTGAGGATGGACTCGATGATGGCCGTGTAGAACTGCACTAACATCTTGGTGGGTAGCTTGAGCTTCCTCAGCTGCCGCAGAAAGAACATCCTCTGCTGGGCCTTTTTGATGAGGGAGCTGATGGTTGGCTCCCATTTGAGGTCCCGGGTGATGGTGGTGCCCAAGAAGCGGAAGGAATCTGCAATGGTGATGGGAGAGCCTGTGATGGTGAGGGGGGGCAGGGGGGTTGTGACTTTCCTGAAGTCCACAATCATCTCCGCTGTCTTCAGAGCGTTCAGCTGCAGGTTGTTATGGCTGCACCAGGACACCAGCTGGGCCACCTCTTTCCTGTAGACGGACTTGTCGCCGTTGGAGATGAGCCCGATGAGGGTGGTGTCGTCCGCAAACTTAATCAGCTTAACAGACTGGTGGGAGGAGGTGCAGGAGTTGGTATAAAGGGAGAAGAGTAGGGGGGAAAGTACACAGCCCTGGGGTGATCCAATGCTGATGCTAACAGAGTCCGAGACAGACTTCCCCAGCCGCACATGCTGCCTCCGGTCCGTCAGGAAGTCGGTGATCCACCTGCAGAGGGAGTCAGGCACATCGAGCAGGGACAGTTTGTCCTGGAGCAGATCGGGGCGGATGGTGTTGAATGCGGAGCTGAAGTCCACAAACAGAATCCTGGCGTAGGTTCCCAGGGAGTCCAGGTGCTGCAGGATGGAGTGGAGGGCCAGGTTGACTGCATCGTCCACAGACCTGTTAGCACGGTAGGCAAACTGCAGCGGGTCCAGGAGGGGAGTGGTGATGGACTTGAGGTGAGACAGGACCAGGCGCTCAAAGGACTTCATGACTACAGAGGTGAGCGCTACAGGTCTGTAGTCGTTAAGTCCAGTAATCCGTGGCTTCTTGGGGACAGGGATGATGGTGGAGGATTTGAGGCAGGTCAGCACGTGACATTGCTTAAGGGAGGTGTTAAAAATGTCTGTGAAGACAGGAGCCAGCTCTTTCGCACAGTGTCTCAGGGTGGCCGGACGGTGTGTCCGTCGTGCGCACCCTAACAACCCCAAAATGAAAGCGTGTCTGAAGCCACCACCGCTGTTCCTTGGTGCTCCAGGTGAACCGCACATTTCATGGCTCCATTGGTTTGAGTGGTTCGGCAGGTATGCGGAGGCTACGAACCTGGGCAGACACGGAGAGCAGAGGATGCGAGCAATCCTGGCCTATGGCCTGGGCGCCAAGGGGCAGTGGATATTTGACCTTTTGGGACAGGCAGACACGTATGGCAACTGCATAATGTTGCTGACCATACACTTCGCTGTTCCATGGGACGTGATGGCCCAGAGGTCCATGTTTTACCAGTGCCAACAGCAAGAGGATGAGTCACTCTTACAGTACGTGGAAATCCTTTGCTGTTTGGCTAGCAGGTGTGAGTTTGGGCATGCAGAGGATAGGTTGATACAGTCACAGTTGAAGTAGTTCATCGTGAATTTGGTAATATGGGGCACGCTGCAAGTGGGGCCGGACAACCAGACCAGGTTGAGCCCGCTGACCCCACGCCTTCTCAGGGGGATCCCAGGGGACAAGCCGCGGAACAGCAGGGCACCACAGTGCAACAACCCAGTGGTGAACTCGGTTTGGGCAATGGCGGTTTGGGTCCATTACACTCGGAGGTAGATGCAGCCACTCCCTGTCTCACACCGCACAGAACCCAGCAGAACCGGAGCAGCAGAAGGAGTTCCAGACGGAAACCATGCAGGTACCGGAGCCGCCACAGGAACCCCTGTCCACAGCCACGAGTGTTCACAAACCGCACTGGATGCCGAATAGAAGCCAGCAGACCCGGAGCCGCCATTAGAACTCCAGTTTGCAGCCACGCGAGACCCGGAGCCGGTCCCCGCGCAGCAGGAGTGTCCTCGAGCTGCAGCCTCACTACAGGAGGGAGAGTATGATTTTGCGGATGCTGGTACAGCCGAAGAACGCAGCACGGAGAGAGAATACAAATAGGACTCACCTCCGATCCTCGCCCAGCATGAGCTTCAAGCAGCCGCCGTGGAGTCGCAGGAGGGGGAGTTTGTGGAGAAAGGGGACCCCGGTGACCGAGGACAGCCCGGCGCACGTCCCGTCACTGACAACAGTGACACATCACCGCAACCTCAACCCATCACCAGGTAAGGGAGAGAAAAAGCCAAACTCATCCAGCATCCTCACCGAGTGTCAGCCTCAGGGAGCCGTCGCAGCACAGCAGGATGGAGAGTTCATGGCCTGGCAGGACCCAGCAGAGCAATGCTGACCAAGGGCACGTCCTGCTGCCGGCACGGATTTCACGCCACCACAGCAGCAACCAACATCAGAGACGAGAGAGCAGCAGTGCCGAGTGCAGCCAAACCAATCGCTGCGTGCACTGCTTTATCGGGTTCGTGTCCAACGATCCAACCGCCTGGACCCACAGACAGTCCCATCATCACAGATGAGAATCGCTGCACAAAAGGGGCCAGCCACCGTCCAGATGGCCAATGGTTTGAGATGGCACATCAGCCCTCTGCGGAAGGTAAGAGCAGCTGCATCGGCTCACGATGCAGCGCTGGAGCCGGTCCAGCTGGTATGGGATCCGGGCTGGGATGTTGTGACGAGCAAGCCGTGACTTCGGCGAGATGGCACCCAGGTCCGCTGTAGCCGGCACCTCCGGGGACATGCCCGCCGCGGGCTCAACTGAGGCCCCTAACGTAGAACTATAAGCAGTGACTGTTTTTGAATGTGCTTAGACAGCACGGCTGTTTCAGCAATGGCAGAATAACCCACCCAGTTGCGCAGGGTTAACCGGCAGTCTACCCAGTGGCCCAGGTTCTATTTTTCTGTCTGTTGCAATGTAAAAAAAAGAGAAGGCTGCTGTGATTTGTGTTCATGGTGTTTTGAGTTTTTCAAGGGGGAGGCAGATGTTAGGTATTAACAATAATAACAAATAGACAGCACGGCGTGACGTCAGACACACGAGTGACATCAGCGTGCCGTGCCTATTTAGGAGGTCTGTTGGCGGGAGCCAGGTTAGTTGGCGATCCACCTCCTTACAGCGACAGCTCGTAACAGTTCAATACTAGCTCACATTATATACTGTGGCATGTGTATCCTTACTGTGAATCTGTAATAAAGTTCATGTTTAGGACAACTCCTGCCTCCGCTGCCCTGCTTTCCAGACATAAAAATATCCAATATCCCTCCTCTGTACATCTCTGCCTTGCCTTTCTTACTTTGTCTCCAAACCGCTCTGAGTGGTCCCTCTGATATACTCATTTCTAAACCTGTCCCTCCTAGCCACTTCCAATGAGAATCTTAGCATCTTCAATTCTGCAACCTCTAGCTCTGCTACCTGTCTTTTTGTCAGTGCCACCATCTCTACCATCTTTTACTTTCTCTTTCACTGTTGCTGCTATTCTTATCAAACGCCAGACAATGGAATAGAATCTGCGTACTCTTTGTTCTTTCAGTGTTTCGTTTCTGAAATGAAAACAGAACAACCAGAAATAGCCATTATATTGTTTTGGCCTTGTCAAAATAAAATCGGAATTGAGCCAAAACAAGATAAGGGATTTTGTTTGGGGGTTTTTGGTTTCTTTTGGTCAAAGCCAGAAGAGCTGAAAGTTATGGGGGAAAAAAACATGTGCCTTTGCAGTTTGTATTGTGTTTAATTATTAAAAATTCAATGTGAAAATTTCTATTTAAAAAAACATTACCGCAAAGGCAACAGCTAAATATGATACTTGACAAAAAAGGATAAGTAGTTCTAAATATGAAAAAAATGACATTTACTTTCAGCTGTGACCGAAACAATAAAATGAAAACAAAACTAATAAAGTCTGATCCCTTATCCTCAATCGACTAAATTCCAGGCCAAAACGATATAATGCTATTTCTGGTTGTTCTGTTCTTGTTTAAGAAACAAAACACTGAAGTAATGAAGAGTACACAGATTGAGCCGCCCAATCTCACCTAAAACTCTTACAAATAATACAATTTTTCACTTTGACAAAACGTACATGACAAAAGGATAAAACATTTTTCATGTGCTGATATGCGATCTTTGCACGGTTGAGAAATTTTTCTCTGGCGGCACCATAACGTTCGTCTGCTGCTTTCTCTAACTTTAACCATGAGAACAGGTGACGCGAAACCGTAAACATTTTCCTTGATTTCACGCATGCGCAGTGAGTGAAAGCTTTAGGAGTATCTCAGGTACTGCACATTTTTTTGTTGTCTGTCGTATAAATGGCTCGTTTTTTGAGGGGGTGAAAAGTGTGTCATCCGTACCACTTTTGGTGACACTGGGTTGAATGGAGGATATTAGAAGAATATATCAATGGAGGTTTTGCAGTCACATGTGTAATGTTCTCCTGGAACCTTGTAATGACGAGGCGCACACACCGGGTGTCAGTTAGGACTTTTTACTTGTCACTTCAACAGCAACTAACAACTAACCACAGTGGCACATGTACATCTCCTTTTATAGTCAGGTCATGTCATGGCCGGGGTCATACTGCCCTCTAGTGGTGACTCCATATGAACTTCACATATCAATACATCTCCCTTTTTTTTCAAGTAAAAGGTCGTCCTACTATAAACTTAAACTGTTTCTCTAATTTCAATAAACAAAATAAATTCCATTTCTATTTACATTTTTTTTTCAACCTTGTACACTGAATCACAAGTTCAATTTTTTCTCTGTTTACAATTCAACATCAACACATTTTTTTTTCCTCAGTTTACAATTCAACATCAACACTTTTTTTTTTTTTAGTACTCCTTACATTTCCTCAATCAATCTTTTCGGTTTCACAATTTGCCTTTGTGAGCATCTCCTTTGTGTCACCTCAGTCTGTTCATTAGTGTCTGTCTCTACGTTCTGGTTCTCAGCCATTTCTGGTTGTTCGGTTTGGCTGGAAATTAGCATGTCGCTTATTTCACTGTCTGTGACTCTCATTTTTGTCTGAGGCACTTTCAGTAAGTGACGTCGGTTTCGCCTCATTGTTTTCCCATGCTCTGTGATGACTTCATATGATCTGGGAGTTGTTTCTTTAACCACTTTTGCCAGCGGTCCCCATTCTCCATCACATCTCACTCGCACTATGTCCTCATGTGCAAGTGGTCTCAGAGGTCGTGCTGTTCTGTTGTACAGTTCAGTTTGCCTCTCATCACGCCTCACATCTCTCTTTTCCATCACTTGAGATGCTGATGGAAGTCGCGTTCTGAGTTTTCTGTTCATGAGCATTTCTGCTGGGGACAGTCCATTCTCCAGTGGTGATGCTCGGTAATTCAGGATCGCCAGATGTGGGTCTTCTGCATTGTCTGCAGCCTTTTTCAGTATGCGCTTCACAATTTGCACCCCTTTCTCTGCTAACCCATTTGACTGTGGGTACAGAGGGCTTGAGGTCACGTGCTTGAACCCATATGTGTCTGCAAAGTCTTTGAAGCACTGACTCGTGAATTGTGGTCCGTTATCGCTTACAACAGTCATTGGAATTCCATGTCGTGCGAACATTGTCTTTGTATGTGCAATCACTTTTTCTGCTGTTGTGTCACTCAACCCTGCAAACTCTGGGTAGGTGGAATGATAGTCCATGACTAACAGATAGTCCTTGCCCTTAAGCTGAAATAGATCCATGCCCACTTTTCTCCATGGCCCTTGAGGCTTCTCATGGGGCCTCATAGGCTCCTTTGGCTGTTGATACCTGTGGCGCTGGCAAATGTCACAGCGCTGCACATATGCCTCAATGTCCTTGTGCATGTTGGGCCAATATAAAACATCACGTGCACGTCTTTTGCACTTTTCAATACCCAAATGCCCCTCATGCACTAATTTAACCATTTCTGATCTCATGGAGGTAGGTATGACTATCCTTGTACCTTTTAACAGAACCCCATCTAACACAGACAGTTCACCTTTAAAGTGTTGGTAAGGCTTGTCAATCATAACCTGTCCTGGCTGATGTATCTGTTCCATTACTCTTTTTAGTTTCCCATCTTTTTGTGTTTCTTTCACTATCTTCGTCCATTTTGCATCTGACACTGGCATGTGTGCCTTAATCGAGTCTACATGTATTTGCACAGCTTCCTCTGTTGTGCTGCTGGTGTTGCTCAAGCTAGCCCTACTCAGCGCATCGGCTACAATTAGTTGCTTGCCTGGTGTAAACTCAAATTTCAAGTCATATTTCTGTAATCTTAACATTAGACGCTGGATGCGCGGTGGTGCGGCACCCAGTGGCTTCTGTGAGATCGCAATCAGTGGTTTGTGGTCTGTTTCTAGTATTACTGACTGTCCATACACATATTCATGAAACTTCTCACATCCAAACACTGCACCTAGAGTCTCTTTCTCTATTTGCGCGTAATTTTTTTCTGCGCTTGTCATGGTGCGCGATGCGTATGCGACTGGATACCACTCTGTGTCATGTTTTTGCAATAGCACAGCTCCTAGGCCGGCTTTGGACGCATCTGTGGACACTTTTAGCAGTTTGTCCTGATCATAGAATTTTAACACTGGCTCCTTTATTAGACTGCTTTTGAGCCACTCCCATTCTCTGGCATGCTCTGCCATCCACTGCCACATTGTATTGGTCTCTAACAAGCTTCTAAGAGCTATTGTGTTAGCTGATAAATTTGGAATAAATTTTCCCATGTAATTGACTAGCCCTAGGGCTCTTTGCAAGTCATTTTTGTCCTGCGGTATTGGCAGCTCTGCTATGGCCCGCACTTTTTCCGGATCTGGTTGCACGCCTGCCCCAGATAATTTCTCTCCCAGGTATGTAATCTCCCGTACCCCGAATTGGCACTTACTCTTATTCAGTTTCATACCTGACTTTTGCGCCTGTGTGAGAACTCTAGCCAACCTTTTGTCGTGCTCCTCTTTTGTTTTTCCCCAGACTACCACATCATCAAGAAAAACTCCCACCCCTTCTATTCCGTCAAACAATTGCTGCACAGTTCTATGGAAAATTTCAGGGGCTGAGCTAATCCCAAACAGCATTCGTAGAAAGCAATGCCTTCCGAATGGCGTATTAAATGTGCACAATTTAGCGCTTTCCTCGTCGAGCACTATTTGGTAAAACCCAGATTTGGCATCTAATTTTGTGAAGTAATTTGCTCCACTCATTGTGCTGGTTATGTCAGATTTTGTTGGTAGCCTGTAATGCTCCCGCTGTATTACTTTATTTAGATCTTTTGGATCTATGCACAATCTCAAATCTCCATTTGGCTTCTCCACTATAACTAGTGAGTTAACCCATTCAGTTGGTTCTTCTATTTTTCTGACCACTCCGTCTGCTATCAGTGAGTCTAGTGTTTCTCTCAGCCTCTTTTTAAGAGCTATTGGCACTTTTCTTGCTGCATGTATGACTGGCTCTGCATTCTCTTTCAGCCTAATTTTTTGTTTGCCTGGTAGGCGGCCTATTCCTTTGAACACCTCTTTGTATTCTTTCACCCAGTCAGTGTGTTTGTGCCTACTTGTTGTAGCCTCTGTATTTTCTCGTGTTGTCACTTTGTCTGTATCAATGACATTCACCCTTTTGATCAGACCTAGCTGATCGCATGTTTTTAAACCCAAAATTGCTTGTCTATTTCCATCAACAAGTACAAACAATGCATTCACTGTTTTACCTTTGTTTGACAGTGTAACCCTACACATTCCTTTAGTGGGTATTGGCTTATCGTCATATGTTCTCAGATTAATCTTTTTATTTCTTATTTTCAGCTTGTTTTTCAGTCTTTTAAAATCTTTCATTGGCAGGATGTTTACCTGCGCACCTGTGTCGAGCTTCAGTGACATGTCCGTGCCATTCATCTCCAGGCACACTATCCATTCGTCAGCGCTCGTCTCTCCCTCGATGGCGTCCACGTAAAACTGATCCTCCTCGCTGTCGCTCTTTTTCTCCACGAGTTGCACTCTCTTCTTCGAGAAGCAGGTCTTTGCGAAGTGATTTTTTCCGCCACACTTGCGACATTCCTTCCCGAATGCTGGACACTGTTTCAGCGCATGTTGCCTTCCACACCGCTCACAGTTCCCGCGCGCGCGCTCTGGGTTTGCCTCCCTTTTTCTTGCCTGCAACGTTCCTTTCGGCTTTGCGCGCTGCACTGCACCGACCTCAGCAGTCTCTTTTTCCTTGCTGCTAAAAGTCTTTAATTGTGCCTTTGTACTCTCAGACGCTTGGCAAATCTGTATCGCTTTCTCCAGCGTTAAGTTAGTCTCTTTCAGTAATTGCATCCGCAATTTGTTGTCTTGGACCCCAATTACAATTTGGTCCCGTATCATTGACTCACTTAATGTTCCAAAGTTGCATGACTGACATTTCAACCGTAGGTCTGTGACATACAGCTCGATGGACTCTGACTCTTTCTGAAGTCTTTTTCTGAACACATACCTCTCGTACGTTTCATTCTTTCTCGGTGTGCAATAATCGTCAAATTTCTTCATCACGGCGTCGAAGTTGCCTTTTTCTTCTTCCGTGAAGATGAATGTGTTAAACACATTTAGCGCCGCTCGCCCTGCTACTGTTAGCAGTAATGCTATTTTCCTCTCCTCGTCACGGAGACCGATAGCAAGCGAATAAAGTTCAAAACTCTGTTTGAATACTTTCCAGTTCTCGTTGACGTTACCGGTCAACTTTAACTCGTCCGGCTGTCGAAGAGCATTCATCTTCGCCGTCAGTTCGTAGTTTTATCCTGGTATCATGTAATTTACTCCTGGTACCATGTAATGTTCTCCTGGAACCTTGTAATGACGAGGCGCACACACCGGGTGTCAGTTAGGACTTTTTACTTGTCACTTCAACAGCAACTAACAACTAACCACAGTGGCACATGTACATCTCCTTTTATAGTCAGGTCATGGCCGGGGTCATACTGCCCTCTAGTGGTGACTCCATATGAACTTCACATATCAATACAACATGACTTCCGGCAGTAATCTGGGTCCTCAGGAGTGAAAAATTTCATGTTGTTATGGTTACCCCATACACACTAATGCATTATTAAAACGAGATTTTAGCATGATACCAGAGAGCAGAACTTCTTAAAACTGGGTTGTGTGACTTTGTTGGAGCATTTTGTGGTATATGGAAAAGAGGCACTTTATTGTGAAGTGCAGTGTGGTGACGTGGACTTCCTGTCACGTCACCACACTGCCCTATATAGTGGGCCGGCCACCATGTTACGGCCTCTTTGACACCAGTGCCCATGCCAGGTGACTGCCGTGTTACCGCTGTGTTCTACCAACAATAAAGCTGTGTTCGCCAACTTCATTTTGCCTCATTCATCACCAGGTATTTCCATACATAACATTTGGTGACTGAGGATTAACTCATGGAGGCATGTATCACACTACTTTGTCCCTTCCTTGAGCTCCCGGGTGAAGCGCCGGTGCCTTGGCCTAGATGGTTCGAGGCTTTTCAAACCTACATCTCACACTGGACCTCGGGCAGCTTGACAAGCTAAGGGCATGTGCACTTCTCATCCATAACCTGGGTATTGAAGGCCAGCAAGTCCTGTGGACACTCAGTGTGTCAGACTCATTTGAGGACGTTGTGGAGCTGCTAGCCAACCATTTTCACACCCCGGATAGCGTGACTGTCCGGAGGATTCGTTTTCGGCAGCAACATCAGCGGGTAGGTGAGCCTATTCACCAGTTTGTCGCCGACTTGAGGCAGCTAGCTAGCGAGTGCCGCTTTGGGCCTTTGGAAGATGAAATGGTACGCGACCAGCTAGTGGAGCACACATGCAGTGCCGCATTGCGGGCGAGGCTACTTACGGCACTAAATGACTTAACGTTAGCTAGAGCTGTCGATCTAGCTCTCCAGTTGGAGGCCGCAGACAAGCTAGCTTTGGAGCTAACCTGGCACCAGTCACAGAGGCCGCTGGAGTCGCCTGCCATGGCAAATGTTGCAGACTCGGAAAGCAAGGATAGCTTGGATGACGATGTTATGGAAACCAATGCTGCCAGCCGAAGGTCTGTCCCGGGAAAACCCCTGTGCAAAGGTTGTGGGTCTGCAATGCACTGAAATAAGGACTGCCTGGCAAGAGGAAAACGTTGTAGCAGATGTGGACACTTGAATCATTATGCTAGAGTGTGCCATGTATCTGAACTGGTGAGCCCAAGAAATCACTCTGCCCATCCCAGACAACCATCCATACCGTGTCCCCCAGCACAAACGAGTACACGTATTGCACAGTGGAGTTGGACAGCATGGAGGTGCCACTGCTGCTCAACACGGTGGCGGAGGGGTCGTTGCTGAACTGGGCTATGGTGAGGAAGTTCTTCCCCCACTACAGGATTAGGTTGTATGGTTATGGAAGTGACAGGCTGTGCACGGTTGGGACTTCGAAGTTAACGGTCCGGTACAAGTCTGTGAAGATAGTTGACCTCACGTTCTATGTGACAGCGCAAGGCAATAAAATCATGGGCTGTGATTTGTTTCATGGACTGGGTTTCGCCATTAAAGACGGTGCCAGGAATGAATAGTTGGGTTGTGGCCGCTGGAACCCCCTGGTTCTGGTGGTCGATAAGGACGTTGTGTGGGACGATGAGCTAACGGACGCCATGGCAGTCAAACAGAACTAGTTTCACTCAAGTTCAGCACAGAAAAGTCTCAGTGCTGGCGCTCGAGACACGGTAGAGGGGGGTACCGAGCATGGCGGTGGGGCACCTGCATCGGCAAGTGACACCATGCTAGCCCCAGATGCCTCCGGAGCTTGGCCGCAGGAGGATGGAGAGTTTGCAGCTACAACGGTGAACTGCTACAACAGTTTTAGAAGAGGACGGGGCCAGACCGATGAGCATGGAGTTACTGCATGCTCAGCAGCACCATGTCAGGCTGAGCCGGCCCCACTGAGGGTTTTGGGCTTGGTTCAGGTTCGGGGTGATGAATATCCACAGCGAAGATGGGCCAAATGACAGTCAGCAAAACACTGAAGATGTCTTTGCATAGTGGTGAAGTTGGGAGCAACATACTTCCGGTTGTCCAACGGCTCATCAAGGCATGCCAGTCAGCTTTGGCACGTCCAGCAGAATGTTCCGGGTGACGAGGCTGGCCAGGAGTCAGTGTTGGTGGTGAAGGAGTCTGGCTCTGCCATCCAGAAGATTAGCCCTCGTCCCGGGGGCTTGCTGCTTCCAGCGGCACACTTGCTGATGGGTTGCCCCCCCAACCCCATGCCGGTTCTACCTCTACCACCCAAGTGACTGTGCTGTAAAGGGTTGTTTATAGTTCTGTGTGTTGTGTATGTTATGTTATGGGGTTATATGTATATATATGTGCATTTGTGTTTTAGTTTAGGAGCACGGCTGTGATTTTAGTTTATTAAAGGACTTTTTAGTTATTTGGTGGCAAAATAATCCACCATGCCGTGCGGGCTGTGCGGCAGTCCACCTGTCAGCCCTATTTTACAATTTTAGGTTGTTTTGAGTGAGTGTGTTAGGCCAATTTAGTACATCAGTTTTAGTTATTATAGAGTGTGATTCAGGTTCCAAATTGGAAGAGGGAAGGGTGGGGTTCAATTGCATGTGTGGTTTTGGACTTTTCTAAGGGGGGGAGGAAATGTAGTATATGAAAAAGAGGCACTTTATTGTGAAGTGCAGTGTGGTGACGTGGACTTCCTGTCACGTCACCACACTGCCCTATTTGTGGGCCGGCCACCATGTTTCGTCCTCTTTGACACCGGTGCCCACACCTGGTGCCTGCCGTGTTACCGCTGTGTTCTACCAACAATAAAGCTGTATTCGCCAAATTCATCTTGCCTCATTCATCACCAGGTATTCCCATACATATGACAATTGCTCACGCATCGGTATGTTGAGAAATTATCTGTGAACGGTCTGAAATGTGATTCTTACCTCATGGTCTCATGGCTTTGTCACAAGATAAGACAAGGCCACTAGAGACATGACAAGTCTCTAGTTACAGCCAAGGTAAGCTGTCTGCATATCCAAATATTTTATACAGTATATAACATTTAAAAAAAAATCATTAATAGTTGAATTTTTTTAAAAATCTTAGTGATGTCTGCAGAAGTGGGTAGTAAATATTCAGGTACATGTTTTACATCAAGCTAGGACTAGAAATCTAGGATATATTCCTAGTTTTCGATCATGTGACTTCCAGCATGATCACTGGCCATTTTGGGGGTATAATCACAGAGTAAAATGGAACAAAATAAGTGAAAACGTCCAAAATTTATGATAAAACTCTTGATAATGACGTACAGCGGTATGACGACAAATTAGTTTTGAGAAGCAGGCCCCCTATCTCATTCCAAAGCAAAACTGTCAAAAAGACACAGAGAAGTGGGCTAGCATCACCTGTCCAGACATGTGCAAAGCTTAATATATTTCTTGATCTTCATAACACTTATCATGCATGTTTATGTACATCAGCCCATAAGTTATTCACAGAGCCCTCAACTTAATTTCTCCTGTTTGTTTTTCTCTGTTTTTGCTCTCAGTTTTTTGATATGTGATCTAATTTGATTTAGCATTAGCTAAAGGCTGGCTTCATTCAGCACACTCACCTGTCCAGGTGCTTTCAGATGAAGTTAGACATCGTTGTCTTGGTGTCTAATTGTTATTCCTTATTGATAACAATAAGCAGTTGATTTGTAGACTCCCAGCTACTTGTGATAATCCTCAAAACCACAGGTTAATAAGTGACTTTCGCATTACGAGTGCGCATGTGTGGACTATGTGAAGTTCAAAGTTCACGACTACCAAACATTCCGATAGCTGCCTTGCTTTTGTATAGAGACAGTACTGTCACACCAGAACAATTGCCGTTTGAAGTCTGCTCTAAGCTTTAAATCGCCGTTATGCCAGGTGCACATTGTGCCGTAGTGAAGTGTGGAATGGTATGTATCATCTAGAGCGGTGGAAAAAGCAAACTTGCAGCATACATGCGTATAACTTCGGGACCAGCGTGTGCACTTGTCCGCCGCCATTTACGTTATATACATTCCCCATGGAGCTGAAGGATTCGGACGGACGTAATTGTTGGATTAAAGCAGTAAGTATATTATAACATAATTAAATAGTGTTGTGTATTGTTCAAGTTCTAGCCTAACTGGCACGAGTCTAAACCCTGAAGTAGT
Source organism: Pholidichthys leucotaenia (assembly GCA_020510985.1). Taxonomy (NCBI): domain Eukaryota; kingdom Metazoa; phylum Chordata; class Actinopteri; order Cichliformes; family Pholidichthyidae; genus Pholidichthys; species Pholidichthys leucotaenia. Next base: position 169,714,743 of record CM035839.1, read on the forward strand.
AGGTACGGACAGGCAGGCGGGGATCTAGGATATAGTTCTTTGTATATTGGTAATGAAGCTTGATCTACACACACATGTAATTAAGGCCATTGATAAGTAGGCTGGTATAAAATAAAATTGGAAATCATTGAAAACATGTGGTACTTAAACTATAGTAGTATTGACCTATAGATCTAAATAAGCAGGCTATGCCTTGTAGTGAAATTTACTCAAATGACAAAACCAGAGTTGAGCTGTCAAACCACTCGCTTACCTTCTTTGTAGTTGTTTCGGAGTCTCGCAAGTAAGGGTGTTTGGTCCTTTGACAACAAAAAATCTGCTATGTCAGCATACATACAGGGAGCCATTTTGGCCAATTTCTGCAATGTGGCCGCCAATACGCGCAACTAGTTCATCCTTGTGTTTGCGGGTACAACCGGGAAGACCCCTATGCATACAATATGCTCATAGATCAGGAACTTTCCATAAATTAAATGTCTCGATAGAGCATGTTTGGTAGCCCCGTTCCCATGATGCTTTGCGCAAGCCGAGATGCAAAAGTCGTTTATTAGCCGGTGTTCTCACATTTTGGCATCAGAACAGCAAACCTTGGGTTACAACTCCATCATTTTCTTCAGTTGTTGTTCAGAAGAATAAAACTTCCCAAGCGAGTGACACTCTTGAATGTTGGTGAAGTCTGGATCTCACTGTCCTTCTTGAAAAGCCTTAACTCCAGCTCAGGTTAGCTTTAGCAGCTAGCCTGTTCCAGCATGGAGTGTCTCTGATTTGTGGTTGCCAGCAGCCTCAAGAATAAAGTTGTGTTGTTTTTCTCCTCTTTGGAACCTTCTTTCATTGGAAAGGAAACAGGAGGTGAGCAGGATCCAGGTGTGGTCTGTACGGAGGTGTAATCAGTCGGAATGATTAGAAGCATCAGAAAGCTGAGCGGAAGGAGACATTTCTTGTGTGGACACAGCTGATGGTACAGACTGCAGTCAAAGGTAAGAACTTGGCGAGGAGGGCTAAATAGTGATTTGGATCTTCATGATATCCTGTAGCTTGAAAGTGTGACACTTGAGTTGGCTCAGACAGATTCCGGATAAGTCCTGTTAGACGAACAAGTACATTTGTTTAGCTCTGTGTGTGTGTCTGTGGCTGGCAGCAGCTGAGCTGATCAGAACAGAGTGCTTATGAATCTGTGAAAATGTCCACAGAGCTTCATAGACTCTTCAACAAGATCATTAGTCAATTATTTCTACAAACCTATTACAAAATAGTCAGAGCACCCGCAAGTTGGAATACAAAGAAGGCACCACCACATCATCTCTACTAATTCTAATAGGAGCAAGCCAAATTCTCCTCCATTTCTCTGATAGTTCCCGAGTTGACTCGCCTTGGTTCAAAATAATTGCAGGTAATAGATAAAAAAACACCTTCTCCTTTCCATCAGTGTTTGTACAACCAATTATTCCACAGCAGTGCATTATATTTACATCATTTTTGGCTTTAATGGAATAGAATCACCCCCTGCAGATTCCCTCCCAATATGGCTGCCCATATAGCAACTGGCAGCCATGTGACATCATCTTAAAACTATGAATTATATAATAAAAACATCATTGGTCCTTCCACGTTTTCCAGACATAGCATTTGGCAACGAGAGTAAACTATGGAAGCATGTTTGAGGCCACTACAACCATTTCTGGAGACCTCTGGAGAGCCGCTCATACTATGGCAGGCGCTAGTACAGTTTCTTCACCACCTACATATCGGCATTGGACCTGGACAAGCTAGACAAGGTATGGATGTGAACTCTATTCTTACACAGCCGGGGCACAGGAGGCCAACGTATTTTCTACATGCTAGGACCAACAGAAACATTTGCTGAGTCAGTCGAGCTACTAGCTAGCTACTTTGTCGTACCCAACAACGTGTTGGCACGGTGCATTAGAGATGACACAACAACTCGTCACAGGCCTTCGCCACCTAGCTAGCACATGCAAATTTGGTTTGTTGGAGGACGAAATGGCATGGGACCAGTTAGCCAAGCAGCCAAGCCAGACGCCACTAGCATACGCGGTAACCACAGAAGGTCCCGGTGATACAGCAGAAGAGGCCGAGGTAAACACCGTGGATTGGAGGAACGCTGTGAGTCTCTTCCCATATGGCAACTGTGGCTCCTCGATGCACTGAGAGAGAGTGCATTTGACCGACGGCGAGTGGGACACAACGCACCCAGATTTAGGTACAGCTGTCCCGTGCTTACAGGAGGAGCACCGCCCGGAGAAGGGGCAGCGACCGGACTCGCCTCAGATCTTCGCCCAGCATAAGCCTCAGGGAGCTGCTGCAGAGTTGCAGAAGAGGAAACCTGTGTTTATCGGGAACCCTGGGACACAACAGCCCGGCGCAGGTTTTACCAACGCCAACAGCAACACGTTGTAAACGACCAGATTTCCCAGGAGAGGGGGAGAAGAGGCTGGACTACTTCCGGCACCAGCGTCCAGGAGCCACCACTGAGCTGCAGGATGAGGAGTCTGTGACTCAACAAATCGCAGCAGAGCCACCGGACTGCTTTCGAATCCACACCCAGCATCAGCCTCCAGGAGCCACTGCTGAGCTGCAGGATGAAGAGTCCATGACCCAACATGACGCAGCAGAACCACCACAATCAGGTGGATGCTGCACAGCAGATGTGAGAGCCACACCATCACAACCACGATGCCGACTGCAGCCAAACAGAGCGCCACTTGCAGCGATGGACTGGGTTCGGATACGCAGATCCGAACATCTGGACCCACAGTCGGCCTCAACATCGTCACCACCATTGACACCCATGAAGATCACCGTGCAGCTGAGACTAGCCACGATCCGGATGGCTGATGGTTCGGGATGGCAAGCCAGCCATCTACGGAAGGTAAGAGCAGCTGCCATGGATCAAGACGTAGCGTTGGAGCCAACACAGCTGGTGTGGGATCCCTGCGGGGATGTTGCTGCAGTGTTGCCAATTTGGCGACTTTCTCGCTAAATCTGGTGACTTTTCAAACCCTCTTGGTGACTTTTTTGTCAAAAGTGACTAGCGACAAATCTAGCGACTTTTTCTGGTGTTATCAGAGACTTTTCTGGTGTTTTGGAGACTCTAACGTGCAGGGCTTGGCAGGTTGTAGCTTCCTTAGACAGCATCTGAAATATAACCTATCTGTAATGTGAGACTACGGAACTACAACTCCCAGAAGCACTATCTGCACACAGTGTGTGCTCATTGGTCCACTGTCCAATGAGCAACCCGGTGGGAAGAAATGCCATGGCGGTGGCAACTTCTTATATTGAGCCCTGATCACCTGTCGTCCAAGCGGTGAGTAGCCCCCAAAATCAGCTCCTACCTCTGTGATTAAACATGAGTATTTTTTGAGCAAGAAGCTCACATTTTATGTCCGCATTTGTGCAAATGTAAGTTTTCTGACCACACAAAGAAAAAGTGACTGTGATTTGTTGCTGTAAAGAGAGGGAGATGTGTAGGGAGATGGTGATTGACTTCAGGAAGAGGAAGGCTCCTTCTCAGCCACTGCAGATCAGGGGGGAGGATGTGGGAGTGGTTGAAGACTACAAATATCTGGGTGTCAGGATCAGCAGTGGGTTGGACTGGAGATCCAACACCGATGCTGCGCACAAGAAGGGGATGAGCAGACTCTATTTCCTGAGAAAACTGAGATCCTTCAACGTGTGCAGCAGGATGCTGGAGCTTTTCTACCAGACTGTAGTCGCCAGCGCAATCTTCTTTGCTGCGGTCTGTTGGGGTAGCCGTATCAGGTACCTCTAACTGGTACCTCACATTTCACTCTGCTCCTGATAGTCCTTCTTTGTGCGATGGGATGATTCATGTGTGTTTATATGGGTCATCATCATATATTAAGCTATGATGTACAGTGGGGTAAAAAGGTATTTAGTCAGCCACCAATTGTGCAAGTTCTCTCACTTAAAAGATGAGAGAGGTCTCCAATTTTCATCATAGGTATACCTCAACTATGAGACAAAATAAGAAAAAAAAATCCAGAAAATCACATTGAAGGATTTTTAATGAATTAATTGGTAAATTCCTTGGTAAAATAAGTATTTGGTCAATAACAAAAGTTCATCTCAATACTTTGTTATATACCCTTTGTTGGCAATGACAGAGGTCAAACATTTTCTGTAAGTTTTCACAAGGTTTTCACACACTGTTGCTGGTATTTTGGCCCATTCCTCCATGCAGATCTCCTCTAGAGCAATGATGTTTTGCGGCTGTCGCTGGGCAACACAGACTTTCAACTCCCTCCAAAGATTTTCTATGGGGTTGAGATCTGGAGACTGGCTAGGCCACTCCAGGACCTTGAAATGCTTCTTACGAAGCCACTCCTTCGTTGCCCGGGTGGTGTGTTTGGGATCATTGTCATGCTGAAAGACCCAGCCACGTTTCATCTTCAATGCCCTTGCTGGTGGAAGGAGGTTTTCACTCAAAATCCCACGATACATGGCCCCATTTATTCTTTCCTTTACACGGATCAGTCGTCCTGGTCCCTTTGCAGAAAAACAGCCCCAAAGTATGATGTTTCCACCCCCATGCTTCACAGTAGGTATGGTGTTCTTTCTCCTCCAAACACGACAAGTTGAGTTTTTACCAAAAAGTTCTATTTTGGTTTCATCTGACCATATGACATTCTCCCAATCCTCTTCTGGATCATCCAAATGCTCTCTAGCAAACTTCAGACGGGCCTGGACATGTACTGGCTTAAGCAGGGGGACACGTCTAGCACTGCAGGATTCGAGTCCCTGGTGGCGTAGTGTGTTTCTGATGTAGCCTTTGTTACTTTGATCCCAGCTCTCTGCAGGTCATTCACTAGGTCCCCCCATGTGGTTCTGGGATTTTTGCTCACCGTTCTCGTGATAATTTTGACCCCACGGGGTGAGATCTTGCATGGAGCCCCAGATCGAGGGAGATTATCAGTGGTCTTGTATGTCTTCCATTTTCTAATAATTGCTCCTGTGGGACAACCCCCCACAGACTAAGGACAGACAGCTCGCTACTCCTGGTTATTTTCCACAGCGCTAGTGTGATGTAATGTGCCATTCATGCTTTGTGTTCACACGTCCTGTCCTCACTGTTGACATAGAGACAGATCAATATGTAGGTGTGACTTGTCACCTCTTTGTCCTGCAAGCTGGAGCAGGTGCTGGCAACCTGCCTATTTGCTATGTATGTCTCTCTCATATGCAAATGCACATGCTCTTTCATGCTTTGTCTGTAACCGGTATAAATACCGCACGTATCATGTAACTCACTCTCTCTCTGCGACTGCTCAACTGACTGCACCTGTCTCCACGCTACTGAGAGCCCTCAGGGCTCGCTCTGGGCCGCTCTGCACAGCACCAGAGTGAGCTCGTGTTGGCGATGTGACTTAATAAAGGCACTTTAAACTCCTCAGCTCGCCGCTTATTACCCTCCTTCGCCACACTGGTGACCCCGCTTGAAAGCACACGCTTTGTGCAAAGCAACTTTCTGGTCTGGACCGCGACACTGGTGACCGCTTCACGCTTCACGGTGAGATCTGCACATCCACGCTGAACCGGCCGCTCTCACAGCTCCTCCACAAGAGAGCGCACGCACCTCGTTCTCTCTCCACGAGGGCAACCTCCAGGGCCGACGGAGAGCGCAGCGCGTGGACCTGAACGCACCATGGCCGCACGAGCGACAACGATCGTCTCCTCCCTCTCACCGCTCCAACGCAGCTGCACGAGCCCGGGGCACAAAGATCGTCTACTGCCTCGCACCGCTCCAACGCATCTCCACGAGCCCGAGGGACAGAGATCGTCTATTGCCTCGCACCGCTCCAACGCACCACGACCGAACGACGCAACAGACAACAGGGATGATCTCCAGCAAGCTCCCTGACCCTGGTTCTCCTCTCCAGCAGCCCACCCATGCACGGGACCCCGGCACACGCACCGGGGAGTCACGGGCACGGCGCACCACGCACGGGACACATACGGCTCCACAGACTGCTTTCCTCCTTCGCCGCTGCCCTTCAGGGTTGCTCACTCACCTGAGGCACGCATGCAGCATGCTCGAAGGATTTGTTAATGGTCTCAGCCATGGCACACATAGGGAATTCAGCTGTTTTGCGATTCCCGAGGACTTTAGGGCTGCGCCCGCACCTAAAGAGACATGCCACGTCCCTCTGCTTTTGTTTTTTCCCCCACAGCCGCCCCTGCTTTTCTTCATGGCCACGAGAGGAGCCAGAGACTAATTTTTCTTCTTGTTATCTCCGCACGCTCAACGGGACAGCCCCTCGACATTGCGGATCAACAAGCAATTTTTGCGCGGCCTGGACGATTTCACCGTCCCCGGCAACCCCCACCCCCCTCCACCTTCACCGGCACAGAGCCTTCCCTGCTCGCTGCCATGCTGCACTATCGAGGTCTCGGCCCCCAGCCGAGCCCTCTGGGGGGGAGCAGTGTGGGACAACCCCCCACAGACTAAGGACAGACAGCTCGCTACTCCTGGTTATTTTCCACAGCGCTAGTGTGATGTAATGTGTCATTCATGCTTTGTGTTCACACGTCCTGTCCTCACTGTTGACATAGAGACAGATCAATATGTAGGTGTGACTTGTCACCTCTTTGTCCTGCAAGCTGGAGCAGGTGCTGGCAACCTGCCTATTTGATATGTATGTCTCTCTCATATGCAAATGCACATGCTCTTTCATGCTTTGTCTGTAACCGGTATAAATACCGCACGTATCATGTAACTCACTCTCTCTCTGCGACTGCTCAACTGACCGCACCTGTCTCCACGCTACTGAGAGCCCTCAGGGCTCGCTCTGGGCCGCTCTGCACAGCACCAGAGTGAGCTCGTGTTGGCGATGTGACTTAATAAAGGCACTTTAAACTCCTCAGCTCGCCGCTTATTATCCTCCTTCGCCACACTCCCACAGTTGATTTCTTCACACCAAGCTGCTTACCTATTGCAGATTCAGTCTTCCCAGCCTGGTGCAGGTCTACAATTTTGTTTCTGGTGTCCTTTGACAGTTCTTTGGTCTTGGCCATAGTGGAGTTTGGAGTCTGACTGTTTGAGGTTGTGGACAGGTGTCTTTTATACTGATAACGAGTTCAAACAGGTGCCATTAATACAGGTAATGAGTGGAGGACAGAGAAGCCTCTTAAAGAAGAAGTTACAGGTCTGTGAGAGCCAGAAATCTTGCTTGTTTGTAGGTGACCAAATACTTATTTTACCAAGGAATTTACCAATTAATTCATTAAAAATTCTTCAATGTGATTTTCTGGATTTTTTTTTCTCATTTTGTCTCTCATAGTTGAGGTATACCTATGATGAAAATTGGAGACCTCTCTCATCTTTTAAGTGGAAGAACTTGCACAATTGGTGGCTGACTAAATACTTTTTTGCCCCACTGTATATAGGTTCTATAGTCCTGTTAGTTTCTTTTTTACTTTCCATGGGTAATCCCTTTGTCTGTCGTGTGTGTTTCTGTTGTTTGGCTGTCAACTGTCATGCTGCTGTTACACTGTAATTTCCCAGTTTGGGATCAATAAAGTACATCTATCTATCTATCTATCTATCTATCTAAAGAACAAATGATGCTTCTTCTAAGGTGAACTTTCATTTATTTGTGTTTTCTATTTTATTTTATGTTATTCATTTACATGCTGTTGTGATATGCAACTGTTTCATGGAAGTAAATCCTCTAAATATGTATTTTTAATGGGCTGGCACAGGGGTGTCAAACATATGGCCCGTGGGCCAAAAACGGCCCACCAGGGGGGCCAAAATTTTCTCTGTGAATTTACAGCTTTATTTCTCGTGAATTTCTGACTTTCTACTGATTAGAATAGTTTTTTTCTGTATGATGAGACATTTTTTTTCATCAGTTTTCTTTTTTCTTCTTTTTTCTGATGAGAACAAGGGGCCCTTGACTTCAAGGCCCAAGGGGATGGGGTAGAAATGAGAATTGGGATGGACCCCAAATTTACCTGTACTTCACTCTCACATTGCAAATATTTTTCTCAACTGTTCTACAGTATTTACTGCTGTTAATAACTACTTAAACAGACAGTGTTTCTCTTGCTATTTTTATGTATGTATAAGGGTCATTGCCTTTAAAAAGGTTGTAAATTTAATTCAACTACATTTTAGCATGCCATAATCAAATTTAATCATATTAAATGTAGGGGTGGGTTCAAAAAATCGATACAACGATCTAGATCAATCCACGTTTGACTGAGCTGATATCGATCCACAAACTCCACAGATTGATCTTTTAATATAATGCTTTTTCGTCTGTGAACATCTGCTGAGTCTGATTGGGTTGAAACCGGGTCAGTGAGCCAGGAACAGCGGCAAAGAACCAGAAACACCCGGAGTGCTAACAGCTAACAAGCTAACGAATATGCTAGTACTTCTTCTGTGGTGTTAAAACGGTTCTCAGCAGGCAAGAGTTCCCTGTGGTGCACGTCTTTACTTCCGTGTTTACTTCCGTGTTTCCGAGCGGAGTTGATGTGCATGTCTCTTAATTTATCAACAAAAGTCACCATAAAGACTGTCCTCAACAGTTTCCTAATATTTTTCATAAAGCGGTGTTGTGTCCATAATTGAGCCAGTAACGACAGAGTGTGAGCACTGTTTATGGAGCTTTATTAACAGAACTACAGTACAAGACCTTACAGACTTTCGGTGCTCTCCTGCAGGCCAGGGCGTGTAGCCCTCACCTGGAGCCACCCCTGGTCCTCGCGTCGTTCGCGGGTCCTGCATGTCCCCCTCAGCCAAGCCTCAACCCATGAGCGGATTCCATCACCAGTCCGCAGGGGAGTCCTGGCCTGCTTCCTTGGTTCACTACGGTGTAAGCGAGCCTTCTCCTTGGAACCAGTCATCTTGCAGGTCCGGTTCGTAGTCCTCTTGGAGGGCCATTGCTTGGAGCGCTTTAACACTGTGCTCTGTGGTCTCACCCCCTCAGTTCTCACCGCGGGTGCCTCGAGCTTACTAGACGCCCCAGGGGTCCTGTCGTGCCATTCAGCACCAACACCAAGGGTACCATGGACACTGGCATCGGGTCCGTCCCGGGACAGCATCACATGGCGACAGGTGTGCTCTTCTCCAGAAATGCCAGACCAATCAGGATCCCACACCTCATCTTCCACACACGGAGCAGGTCGGTTCCACAACCTACAGCCCGACCACTTCTCTCCAGTGTCGTTGGCGATGGAAGAACCCAGTCCATAAAACATGTTGCACCCCATTATGTTGGCTCCATGGGCGGTGACAATAACATGAACATCTGGCAGTGTCATGGATTTGTACCTTGCCTCCATCTCCAGAAATCCCAAGACATCCTGCCTATTCATGCCGCAGCCAAAATAGGGTGCAGCCCGTTTATTGATGTGGTGGTGGGGAAACAGATTCCTCACTGTCGCTAGGTTTAGAACGGAAATTACCGCTCCAGTATCCACCAAAAGTGGCACCTCGACGCCATCCAGTGACACAACACAACTGATCCGTCCATTCGTCTCTGGTGAGACAGTATGAACTATCGCTGGAGTCTTCAGTGAGGGACCCACCGCACGCTGTCGATCCCTCCACTCAAAATTTTTGCAAGTTCTGGCAAAGTGATTTAATAAGCCACACCTCCCACAACGCTTGCCCTTCACCGGACATTCCCTGGACTTAAAGTGGTGTTTAGGGGACCCACAGCTATAACATCTGGGCGGACCTGGGGTGGACCTAATCTTGACCACAGAGGCGTAATCATCATCCCCGCTGTCCTCATCCTCAGGGTCCAAATTCAGTGCCTTCAAGCGAGGCTCATCTTGGATCAGAGAGGTTCTCTCTCAGAGACCTCTCGCTATTTTCTCAGCTTCCTCAAATTGCTGAGCTAGCTCGATAGCAGCGGCCAACATCAGCTCACCTGGGTGGGTCAAAAGCCTCGACTGAGCGGTGGGACACCGGACATGCTCCGCCAGCTGGTCCCGGACCATTTCATCTTCCAGGTTTCCAAACTTGCATTCCCTTGCCAGCTCACAGAGGTATGCAATGAATCTCCTCACAGATGCTCCCGTCCGCTGGCGGCGCTGTCGAAATTGAATGCGTTGTACGGTGACGTTTTCAGGAGCACAAAAATAGCGCGCCATTAGCTCCACGACCTCGTCAAAGCTATCGGCTCCCCCTAAGTTTTCCAAAATCCTCTGTCTTTCCATGCTCAAATTATGGACCAAAATTTCCTTCGCGCAAAGCTTCTCTAGCTTGCCGAGGCTCAGGGCCACCAAATAGTTGGTACATGTGGTGAACCACCGAGACCAAGGCACTGGCGGCTCACCTGGTGTCTCCAAAAACAGCAGAAAATTGGCAACGGACCTCTCCTTAACCGCTTTTACCTCGTCGCCAAATTAACAGAACTATAGTACAAGACTTTACAGACTTTCTGCACTCTCCTGCAGGCCAGGGCATCTACTAGGCGAAGAGAGCAAACTCCTTCCGCCCGTGCCCTTTATACTCCGGGTGTCGTCACTACCGGAACCGGCAGTTCACCACCCCCATCTATTCCCCAGCCAACCCTGCCGCCATCGTACTAATGCTACCTCTTTCTATATGTAACAGTGGGAATAAATTGTTTTGTACTACGTGCAGTGCTGTGTTGGAACATAAAGTCGACGACTGATAAACACCTGAAATGGAAAACGCACGGCGACTGGCTGAAACTCATGAACAAAGAGACTTGGAGCTGCTGAGACTGTAAGTAAAATATCATTTGTTTGTTTTAACATTTGTGTCGTAAATTGATAATTTATCCGGCATGATGGTGTTTTCTTTTACAAACTATGGATACAGTAGCTAACTGTTTGTTAAGCGCTGTGAATAAATGCAGAATAAAGGTATTTTTTTGAGATTATGGACTTCTAGCACTTAAGTGAGAGATTTGAAGATAATAATAAATCACAATAAAATGAAAATGGCAGAATTAATAAAGGCTGCAGTACGAGCCATTTTTACTCAGTAGAACTTAACTGAAATGAACAATTCTTCTCAATTGAAACCCTTTTAAAAAATCGAAAGTTAATTTGTAGTTAAAATATAAAAAACAAAAAATAAAAGAAAGTAAATTATTAAATCCTACTGTGGTGTGGGGATTTAAAAATATGATTATTAATTTTGCTGAGAAATCTATTCTTTTCATCTCCCCTTCAGATCTATGAAGACTGGGTTTCCACTCCATGGTCCATCCTGCACTGAGACCTTCTGAAGGGAAGAGGTTGTCAGTGGAGGAGCAATCCCTGCTTCATTGTGGATTTCAGCACAGAAGAAGACCTCAAACTTTTCAGGGGTCTTAGTTTTCAAATTCAAGATTGAAGAAGGTGCTGGCATAATGTTCTCCATACTCTAACACAGTGGTCCCCAAACTACGGCCCGCGGGCCGGATACAGCCCGCCTCCACATTTGGCCCGGCCCCCTGAACAATACCAGAGACGCTTACCCCCACCCCCCTCCACCCCCTCCTGCACAGAGCTTTTCCCGCACCTCGCTTCAAGTCGGCCGAGCGCTGTCTGTGTGGAGTCTGTGTTTTGTCACTGGGTCACTAAACCATGTCACAGTTTTTATCACAACTTTTTGGAAAAGTTCCCACAAATTCAGGCTTTTTGGGCCACAATTGCAAAAACAGCCATGAAATCCTGGAGGGACAGAGAGGAGGAATTTGTTTACTGACTCTGGGTGGTTAACTTGACACTACACACTGGCCACGGTTACATGGGTAAAATTTCTTCAATCTGATTACAATTCAGATCAGAGTTTTATTGTTTACATCAGGGGTCCCCAAACTTTTTCCTGTGAGGGCCACATAACTTTTGCCTTCTCTGATGGGGGCCGGGGTCAGTTGGTAACAGAAAAAGTGTGACGATTGGACGGGTGCCTAAACGTAAACATTTATTGTTTTCCAGAAAGCCACAAATGGCTAAATATTAATAACCCTTTCCGGGATCTTCACAGGAAAAAAAGTCAGAAAATAAATAATAACACTATTTATGAAATAAATAATAACCAAATAACCCTCTCTGGGTTCTTCACAGAAACAAGTCCATGGAACATTAACTTTGTGTTGTGCCGTGCGCAATCTGAACAGGTAAAAGCTCAGCTTAGTTGTCTGAGCAGAATCTCTTCCTTAAATGACTCCTATGAGCAGTCTCTCAAAGTTCTTGTGTTTCTTCCTTATAATCCTTTTGTAGGTTCCAGCAGGCTTGTAGACACCGCTGCTGAACAGCCTTTTCTTTGCATTGAACAAAAAAATAATCGTTTGTCCACTGCAGGTTAAATACCCTGCATTCTGAATCAATTTTTCTCTTACCAAACCTTTTCACCATTATTCCATTTTATTTGACAGGGGTGACTCTAGGATTTTTTTTTTTTTCTGAGGGGGGGGGGGTTCAGATAGGGGCACAGACTGCAGAATGGTGGAATAGAATGTCACGTTCTATGCGTGTATTAGTCTCGATCGCGTGGCCAGACTGAAAAAAAAAAAAAAAAAATCATCACGCTTACCAGTGAGGAGGAAAAATCAGTGCAGGCGGACACAGCAAGCCGAAGATTAAAGGTGTTTTATTCCTCCATCACGAGGCTCACCCAGCGCTCTGTGAGAGAGCTCTGAGCAGTTGTCTAAGAGCGAATTCTAAGTGCGATAGTGCAGCATGAACAGTCAGCTCTTTATACAGTTCAATTCAATTCAATTCAACTTTATTTATATAGCGCCATTTCACAACAACAGTCATCTCATAGCACTATCAACTGTAGGGAGGACCCCCACAGTTGCAGAAAGACCCCAGCAATCAGGCGATCCCCTGTGAGCAAGCACTTGGCGACGGTGGAGAGGAAAAACTCCCTTTTAACAGGAAGAAACCTCCAGCAGAACCAGGCTCAGGGAGGGGCAGTCATCTGCTGCGACTGGCTGGGGGGTGAGGGGACAGAGAAGAAGAAAAGAACAGACATGTAGAGAGCAAACAGCACGATGGGGACTCAATCTATGGGAGAGAACAAACAAATGTTAATGACCAGCAAAAAAAAAATATTTCATAGAGAGTGAGGAAAGGAGTGAGGCCCAGTGCATTACTGGAGGTCCCCCGGCTGACTAAACCTATTAGCAGCATAACTAAGGGAGGGTTCAGAAACACATGATCCCTCCCTAATTGTAGGCTATATCAAAAAGGTAGGTTTTAGCCCTATTCTTAAAAACAGAGATCGAGTCTGACTCCCGAATCCAGATTGACAGCTGATTCCACAGGAGAGGAGCTTGATAACTGAAGGCTCTGCCTCCCATTGTACTTTTGGAGATTCTAGGTATTACAAGTAAACCTGCATTTTGGGAGCGTAGTGCTCTGTTAGGATGATACGGTAGTATCAGATCTTTTAAATAAAAAGGAGCCTGATTGTTTAGAGCTTTGTAAGTAAGAAGAAGGATTTTAAACTTAATTCTAAACTCTATGGGAAGCCAATGAAGGGAGGCCAGAACCGGAGAGATATGATCTCTCTTTCTAGTACCTGTTAAAACTCTTGCTGCAGCATTTTGGATCAGCTGAAGACTTTTTAAAGATGTTTTAGGACAGCCTGATAATAAAGAATTACAATAATCTAATCTCGAGCTAACAAAAGCGTGGATCAGCTTCTCAGCATCACTCTGAGACAAGATGCTCCTAATCTTGGCAATATTACGCAAATGATAGAAGGCAGTCTTAGAAACAAATTTAATATGTGAATTGAAGGACAAATCCTGATCAAAAATAACTCCAAGGTTCAGTGATACAGAGAATCCATGGCTCAGAATGCATGGCTGAGCACACGCTCAGCAGGGGAACGAGACGGCGCTCAGCCGACTTGAAGCGAGGTGCGGGAAAAGCTCTGTGCAGGAGGGGGTGGAGGGGGGTGGGGGTAAGCGTCTCTGGTATTGTTCAGGGGGCCGGGCCAAATGTGGAGGCGGGCCGTAGTTTGGGGACCACTGATGTAAATGTTTCTTCACTGTCAGTGTCATACTAATAAATCACTGCATTTGACGAACAGCCTCAGTCATGTACTCACTTCGTCCACTGGGTGTGTGCGTGTGTGACATAAGCTAAACATCTAGCAGCTAGCTCGTCATGTCGCAGTCTAAACTGTACGCTCAAAAATACAGAAAGGAGTGGGAATCAAACCCAGAATTCAAAGGCTGGTCGAAGCCATTTATTGAAGATGACAGAATAGGCTTTACTGTCATTGTACAGTTTTACAGCACAACAAAATTGATACAGAAGTGATGGCCTATTTAATTGCCAAATTAAAACAAATAAAAACCAAGAATCAACAGAACAAAGTTAATTTGTAGTTCTAAAGATATTTAGGGTGTTTTTTTACTCACTTTTAATCTCTCCCACTGGAGGGGATTGATCAGACGAGACACGAGCAGCTGCAGACACACAACTTTATTCCTCTAACAGCAGAACAGACTGACTCGGGCGCCAGAGTGGATCTCTTTTATACAGTTTCACTCCATTCTTTGGCGCCTGGAGTACACACATTAACATACACACAAAAGAGCATCACTCCACACAAATGTTCCACACCTGGCATCTGAGGGGTGGCGGCGCATCTTCACTTTACACAATACATTCACACCTGGCATTTCCATGTATGACAGTGCATCTTAATTTGGTTTCCTACCCCCTGGTGCTCTGGCGCCTACCCTCTGCTTTTCTTCTACTCATCTCTTTCTCACCTTCTTCCCCCCATTCCCCAAAGACCCTGAGCCTGCCTATGCATATAGTTTCCTTACACCCCCCCAAGTCTAAAGAGACAAAGACACACCGTCCTGTTCCTTTGTCTCCGAGTGGCCATCCCGGCCACCACCTACAGCTCCTCGACTTTGTTGGACTCCACCGACGATCTCAGTCTCACTGCCTGGACGCCGAAACTCCTGTTTGCCAGGATAATGCCATCTGTTTCCTCTGCCAGCGAGCGGTATTTCCTGGCCACCAGCAGCGGCGAATTGGCCAGGATTGCCCTTGCCAAAGCCGGTAGCTTCTTCAGAAAGAGGTGGGCGAAAAGGAAGGATCTGTCATCTGCGCCCAGCAAAGCCAGCATACTCTCCATTAACTCCACAGCCGATCCATCTCCTAATTCTGAGTGTGAGAGAAGCTCCTCTGTTCTTTCTCCCGCAAAGAGGGCGTAATGCCACAGAAGCAGCTGTTTGAGAGCATCGTACTTGCCCTGGGCTGGGGGAGCGCGAAACAGGCTCATTGCATGTTGAGTGGTGCACGAGTCCAGTGAAGCCACCACATAATGGTACTTTGTATCATCCTCCGAGACTCCACGGAGAGCAAACTGGGCTTCCTCGTGAATGAACCAGGCAGCCAGGTCATGGAGCCAAAAGTCCAGGAGTTTGACCACCACAGTGAATGCAGCAGGGGGAATCCCAAGCACGAATGTTCTCACGGAGGTGCTCCGTCTGTCTTCCATTCTCACGTCAGGTCACCAGTGTAGAGGATTGATCAGACGAGACATGAGCAGCTGCAGACACACAACTTTATTCCTCTAACAACAGAACAGACTGACTCAGGTGCCAAAGTGGATCTCTTTTATACAGTTTCACTCCATTCTTTGGCACCTGGAGTACCCACATTAACATACACACAAAAGAGCATCACACCACACAAAACTTCCACACCTGGCATCTGAGGTGTGGAGGCACATCTTCACATTATACAATACATTCACGCCTGGCATTGCCAGGTATGAAGGCACATCTTAATTTGGTTTTCAACCCCCTGGCACTGTGGCGCCTACTGTTGCCCCTCTCCTTTTCTTCTCCTCATCTCCATCTCTCACCTCCTTCCCCCCATTCCCCAAAGACCCTGGGTGGAGTATGACCACCCATTGTGTCACCACACCACGACATTATTCTTCTCTCCTACATCATCCATTACAATTACATGCAAGTGACCAATTATGCAAATGAGGCAATGACATCATTTAGCAACTTCTAGCAACTTTTAGGACAGCCAATAGCTACTTTCCTTACTAAGGAGTTGTCAACAGTGCGTTGCTGACACGCGAGCCGTGGCTCCAGCAGGATGGTGCCCAGGTCTGCTGCAGCCAGTGCCTCCAGGGGCGCATCCACCATGTGCTCGCCTCAGGGCCCCTTGAACTGAACTGCCTTCCTCAATATAAAGAAGGACTGTTTAGCTAGGGACGCGGCTGCCAGCTAATAGTGGCACAATAAACCCCTCAGCCATGCTGCGCCACACAGTAGTCTACCCGCTGGCCCTAGCTAGTTTGGGATTCTTTGTATACCAAATTGGGGAAGGTTAATTCGTTCATGTGTGTTTTTCTGCTTTTCCGGGGGGGCGGGGGGGGGGGGGTGAATGTGGTGTTCTGAAACCACAAGTGTGGACAGTGTCTGTCTGATGACGTCACTGAGCAGCCGCAAATAAATGTAAAGGACGGCCATTTTGCAGTCTCTTTTCGGCACGCTCTTTAGCTCGGCCTCCCAACCAACATAATCTGTACCGCCATAATTAGTGTTTTGTAATAAAGTTTGTGTTCTCAGCAAACTCCACTCTCCACTGGTCCTTCCACATTTTCAAGACATAACAACACCCTGCTCATGATGTGGGTGACGACAACTGCAAAACCTCAATAACTGTTAATACTATTACTATTTTTATTTTTATGAAATATTATGTCCACTAAAATGAGCAAATATGATCCTTCAGTGATGTGGTAGCCACACATGTGAATATAAGGGGCACAAATATATGTATGTATTGTGATTTCTGATATCTATTAGGCAATGAGACAAGTGCAGCAACAATGCCTGAGAAGATATCTTGGCTGCTTAGCAAGAAGATTGAAGCTTAATTGACACTTAGCTGAGAGAAGTTCATAGCTTATATTAGGATGGCATATGGCCAAAAGGATTTCTATCCACTCAACTGTTTCATTAGAGAGTGACACTACGGAACTGGATACAGTGTATTATGAGGAAAAATACAATTAAGGTCAATTTTGCACAATTGTTCACAACTGAACATTAAAAAAATATGTGAAGATGTCACATCTGTGTATGTTCCTCTTCTATACTCAGCAGTGAAGACTTAAGTGTGGTTTATGCACCCGTATCATGTCGACGCCATTGCCGACAGACGATGCCTATGCAGTCCTCTGCAAAATTTACTTCCTACCTACTACTACAAAATTGTTTTCAATTTGGACGGCTGTTTAACCGCCTCGCCTTGGAAGTTGTGTCGTGGTGAACAGGCAGTGCGAAGCAGGGCAAGAACCAGGAAATGTGAAGGAGGAGACAAAGCGGCCCAGTAACAGCTTTTATGGCCTGCGTCGCTGATGTGTACCTCTCCTTCTCTGGAGAGGTGCATGTCAGGCTACGCAATAGGAACACATGTCGCTGCTGCGTCGATGCCATCACAGATGCATCGTGTCGACGTGGGAGCATAACTTGCGCTTAAGACAGGAGTGTTTACATGGTTCATGTATAGGCTTGATGATATATCATATGTATAGGTGTAATTTATGAGGGGATGGGGGGGTTGTAACCACCCCAAAATCAAATCCAGCCAATATAAACCCCCTCCCCCAATAATCATATAATTATAATTAATTAAAAAATATCTACAAGTGAGTATGAAGAAGTTGTCATTATTTCATTTGCAAACAACGAAAAGTAACATTTCTAATAATCAGACAATGCATTCCCCCCATTCCCCCTACAAACCTGGTTTTGCCCAACTGGTCCATGCGTCTTCTCTGGTCAATACTCAAGAGTCGTTTGTAGGGGCGGCAGGTGAGGACGCTCGTTTATGTCTAGAATGCATTCAGCTCACAGGTGAGACAGAATGAAAAGAGGCAACAAACCATTTTAAATTGTTGGTTGTCAAATAAAAGGACAAAACCCTCTATCCAAAACAAGGTAAATATTATGTTATTGATTTAGCTCATAAATTGCTGTCTGCGGTTAGCTGGTTGCTAGTTTGCTAATGTGAGTTAAAGCTATGGGAGCACACCACAGAATAAATCCTGCCTGGTAGGATTTAGTTGATCTGAGAAATGATTAGCTTTTCTCATGCAAATTTGGTCTTTACATTGTATTAATCATTCATGAAATGTGATCAGAATGGATTTGTTCGTCAACTGTTAGAGTGAAATTTACGTATGTTTCAGCACTCATCAAAATGTTAGCAGCTCAGAGCATTTATCAAATACAGACAAAATCTACTCCGACCACTGGTCCTTAAATATAAATGCGTTTAAATATTGCTTGTTATCCTCACAAAATTCAAGTTAACCTTAAACCAGAAATGAGCAGCTGGTGGCCCGTGGGCTGCATGCAGCCCCCGACATCATCCACTGTGGCCCGCCAACCCATTTCCAAAAATCAATTATTTATTTATATCCTGTTTGAACGCATTTGGAACTGCATTCTTAAATGCAGTTATAGAGTCTTCCAGAAAAGGGAGCTCTAATCGAAACTTAGGCGCTGCTCCTGCCAGTACTCAAGCGAGACTGAGGGGGCCACAGATAGAGGGAGCAGTGTGCCCTGGAGTACGTCTTTTAAGGTATGTATGTGCTGCATGCTGAGGCCACATTAATAGGCTGTCAACAGCAGTAAATGTACAGAGGAAGCTACTTTTAAACAACAATAAATGCTACAGCTCCTCACTGAGGAGTATTTACAGTAACAAGTTTCAAACTGAAAGGCAAATTTATATTAAGAATGGGCATGTGATGTCACCCAACGGAAAAACCGCAAGGAATCGTGGGAAAAATCTTCTTCCTGTCTGTGCTTAGTAGTGAGCAATGAATGCGGTTATGCTGAAATGTTTGAGAGGCTTCAGTCTGTTATTTTTTTTTTATTTATTTATTCGGATAAAATGACACTGAATATGGTATTCAAACATAGGAAATGTAAATATACATATAAACATTATACAAAATCCAGGATGACACATGAAAGTGAAACACTTATTTCCAATGTGGTCCTTTCAATCACATTATTATTCATCTGAATACCAGGCAATGTTAGAATGGGGAAGTTTTGCTGCTCTCACGATTGGCGTGGAAAAAGATTGATAACAGCGTACGCTTTTTTTTAACCTTCCCGACTTGGAAGAAAAGTGGAGAGAATGAGGTCTTAGAGCTAACAAAGAGGCATCGGATGGAATGGATTGCAGTGGTCAGAAGGAAAGACATCAGCTTTGACAATATTCCTGCACACATGGTCATGTGTTCACCGCATTTTCACGAAGGTAAGTTGTGATTTAAAAAAAATGTTTAGAAGTGCAGAAAAATGTCCCCTCTCCAGAGCAGCTGTCTTGTGCACCGTGCACTTTGGCTGCACCTCAGCCATGGCTCTCTATCATCACTCAATAATGTGTAAAAATACACAGAGCAAATCAAATAATTTCCCCACATCATCTCTGCTATTCTATATTTCTCTTGCTAATCTGGAACATTGTTTTTTTTTTTTTTAATGGGAGCTTTTCGGTGACTATAAAAACGCCACTGTCCTGGTTTAGTATGTTTTTATAGCAGCTAATTATACCTGTAATTGTTTTTGGTGCGTCAGCATGAGCATCAGGCTTATCACATCACTGGATTAGTATTTAATGTCTTGTTGATAATAATGGGTATATACTTATCAAGCACCATATGACAAATTTGAACATAAATCCAACATTTCACCGCTGGGACTTAGAAATGTCTGAAGTTGCAGAGACACATGCTAGTGCAGAAAACTGTGTAGAAACAATGACGGCTTACCTTTGTGTTCAACGACGGTTTTCTAGTTGTTCACCCAGAATATTTGAGGTGGCTGGACCATCCATTAGTTAATTGAACATGAGCCTCTAATGATTTATAGTTTTTAAATTGCTCATGGGTTAGGTAGGCAAACACATCTGACAGCGTGACTCAAGGCAGTTGGTTGAGATCCGTGGTCCATTTCTTGTGCTCATAGATAGATAGATAGATAAATAGATAGATGTAGTTTATTGATCCCAAACTAGGAAACTGCAGTGTAACAGCAGCATGACAGTTGAAGACCAAAACGACAGAAACACACACAGCATAATAGACAAAGGGATTACCCATGGAGAGTAAAACTGCCTAAATAACTTATATACATCATAGATGAATAGATGGTGACCCATATAGGTACATGAGTCATACCCACTGTACAATGCAGGTGCAAGGTGAAATGTGAGGCATCAATTAGACTGCAAGGTGCAGTATGGTAGCATAGTTACAGTATGACCAGAAATCAACATTAGAGCGAGTTATTGTACAGTGAAATGGCATTTGGCAGGAAAGATTTCCTGTACCTAACCGTTTGGCAGCGAAGCTGTAGCAGTCTGCTGGAGAAAGTGCTCCGCTGTTTATCCAGTGTGTGGTGGAGGGGGTGATCGGGATTGTCCATGACGGATTGCAGTTTGTTTAGTGTCCTCCTCTCCACCACAGTCTCAAAGGTCTCCGGCCTAAGACCAATTACAGAGCCAGCCCTCTTGATAATCTTGTCAAGTCTGTTTGTGTCGCTGGCTGTGATACTGCTACTCCAACAGACAGCAACAAAGAAGATGGCGCTGGTAACAACGGCCCGGTAGAAAAGCTCCAGCATCCTGTTGCACACGTTGAAGGATCTCAGCTTCCTCAGGAAATAGAGTCTGCTCGTCCCCTTCTTGTATGCAGCATCGGTGTTGGATTATTCAGCTTCTGTGAATATGGAATTTGAATTTTCTGTTTGCTCCGTTCCATTGCACGTATGTCTGTTCAAGTTAGCAGTTGCCTAGACTACAGGTAAACAAAGAAGCCAGACCATGACAATGGTGACAACAGCCCAGAATGCAGCGCAGCATGACATTAATGCCCATTCTGTATAAGAAGCGGCCAATTTATGACAGAAAAACTCACTAATTTAGAAAAAAAAAAACCCAGTTCAACTAAAAATTTATAAATTTTTAAATAAAATTATGCAAATTTAACAGTAGATGCTTAAACATCTAATACCAAAATAAAATATAGATTTGCAAAAAAAAGGCTAATTTTAACCAGAAATGTAGCATATTTATCAGTAAAACCATTTTTTACTTTGATCATTTTCTTCTAATATTTTAAAAACATTTTTCTTCATTGTCATATTATTTCCTTTTCTTCTTGGGTTTTTTGTCAATTACCATCCGGAATTTCTCTTTGCTCATCTTTTTTTTTTTTTATTTAAGTTTTTGTAAAGGGTATACAGGTCATTACAGCATTGCATTGTTTACATTTTCATCACATGTTCCCTTATTTTTTGCTATTTGACAACATTGGTAGGATAGTTATGACAACACCCCTTTTTTTTTTAAAGTGAAAGAAAAAGTGAAATTAAGGAGAATTAAATAAAAAAAATGAATAAACAAACAAACAGAACAGCAAAAAACAAACAAACAGAAAATTAAGTAATTAAAAGTAAAAGAGCAACTGAGTAGCATTGGAACAAAGAGCGGGACCATTATTGAAATGGTATTTGTCAAAGATTAGATCTAATGGAAGACACATGCGATCCAGGGTTGCCAAAAGTTCATGAACCCATCCATGTCCTGTCTCAGTGCGAATGTCAACTTTTCCATCGAGTAAATGTCTTGAATCACGTTAATCCAATCTTCAGGTGTAGGACAGTCCTTCAGCATCCATTTTTTAGTTAGGGCTTTTTTACTTGCCAATATTAAAACATTGAATAAGTATTTATCTCCTCGTCTTTCCAGTGAGTCCGGTAGTAAACCCAAATACAAAGTTACAAAAGAAAAGGGAACTGTTATTTTTAATATTTTCCCCAATATTGTCTGTACGTTGGTCCAATATTGGTGGATAACTGGGCATGACCAAAACACATGAAAATGATTTGCAGTCTTTTCACCACACAAGCGCCAACAGTTCAACCCCTTATGGGTAAATTTGTTTTGTGCAGGTGTTCTGAAAAATCTTACCAAGTTTTTCCATCCAAATTCTCTCCACTGCAGGGATGAGGTACTTTTCCATTGCTGTTTATTTAGCTTTTCCCATATTTCCAATTGTAAAGTAAAATTCCCCTCTTTTTCCCATCTCTCTTTTATATATGATGTGTTGTCTCCTTTTAAGTCTTGAAGACCTTGGTATATTTTAGAAATGTATCTGATCCCTGGGATCCCTTTATATGCCATTAAGAAGACCTTCAGAACACCTGACTGGGCCCTTTCCAAATCCTCCTTTTTAAGTATATTGTTTATGTGGTGTCTAAGCTGGAACCTGTAAAGATCTTGATTTATTAGACCTTGTTTTTTCAAATCTTCAAAACTTCTTAAAGTTTGCCCCTTAAAAAAATCGTAATATTTTATCAGCCCTTTCTCTTTCCACTCTTTAAATCTAGTGTCTGTTTTATTGGGGGTAAAGTCTTGATCATAGGCAATCCATTGCAGAAGTCGATAGGGCTCTTTGGCTTGATTCTCTCTGACTATCTTAAACCAAATTTTTAGCAGGGTCTCTATCCACGGGTTAGTGTTATTCAAGAGTTTAGTTAAGGCATTGTTCCCTATTATCGCCTGTAGGGGGATGTCACTTGTTATTTGGCATTCCATCTCCTTCCATTGTGCAGTGTAGACTGGGTTACATATCTCTACTAAAGTTTTAATTTGTGCAGCTATAAAATAGTCCCTGATATTTGGCAGCGAAAGCCCACCTTTGTCTTTGTTTAGCTCTAGGGTTCTATATCTGACTCTAGGTCTCTTACCCTGCCATATGAATCTTGAGATCCTTCTGTCCAGCTCCTGCCATGTTTTTTTGGGAGGTTCTACCGGTAATGTTTGGAAAAGGTATAGAAGACGTGGAAGTATATTCATTTTGACTGCTTCAATTCTTTGTGCAGTACCTAAGAATGGTATCATATTCCATCTTGCTAGGTCAGATTTTATTTTTGTCACCAGTGGATCATAGTTTAGTGTTATAATTTTGTCGAGTTGTTTCGGGATATTGACCCCCAGATATTTCATAGATTCCAACTCCCAGTTAGTTTTGAGTTCACTTAGTGAAAAATGATTT
This sequence comes from Pholidichthys leucotaenia, assembly GCA_020510985.1. Lineage (NCBI taxonomy): Eukaryota > Metazoa > Chordata > Actinopteri > Cichliformes > Pholidichthyidae > Pholidichthys > Pholidichthys leucotaenia. The sequence continues at coordinate 169,737,838 of CM035839.1, forward strand.
GGGTCATAGTTGAATGTTAAAACTTGGGTTTTATGCATGTTTAATTTGTACCCCGATAAATCTCCATAGTCTGAAAAAACTGAGATTAATTCTGGTAGAGAAGTGTCTGGCTGCCCTAGGTATATTAAAATGTCATCAGCAAAGAGTGCTATTTTATGTTCCTTCTGACCAAGTGTAATACCTTGAATTTCTTGATTTTGTCTTATCCATTGGCTCAGAGGTTCTATGAAGATTGCAAAGAGCAGTGGAGACAGGGGGCAGCCTTGACAACATCCTCTTTCCAGCTCAAAAGATGATGATAAATTACCGTTAATCCTTATTTTAGCTGTTGGTTTTTTATATAATGCCTGTATAGTTCTAATGAAGTTGTTATGAAAATTGAAACTGGATAAGATTCTATATAGGAAAGACCAGTCAACCGAATCAAATGCTTTTTCAGCATCTAATCCCAATATGACTGCATTTAAGTTATATTTTTTTATATGATGAATTATGTGTAAAGTGCGTCGAATGTTGTCTTGTGTCTGTCTTTGTCTTATAAAACCTGTTTGGTCTAAGTGAATTAAGTCTGTCAGTATGTTTTCTAACCTTTTGGCAAGGATAGTGGTAAAAAGCTTATAGTCCTGATTTAATACACTGATTGGTCTGTAGTTGGAGCATTCTAGTTTATCCTTTTCAGGTTTAGGTATAACTGCAATGACCCCTTCTCTCCAGGAGGGGGGGATTTCCCCTGTGTGGAGGACATAGTTAAATGTTTTCAGGAGGAGAGGAGATAGTTGCTGTTTAAAGGTTTTGTACCATTCTGCTGTATAGCCATCTGCTCCTGGGGATTTGTTAGCTTTAAGTTTCATAATTGCTTTTTCCAATTCTTTAGGTCGTATTTCTGACAGTAGGGTTTTATTTTGTGATTCCGTAAGTTGGGGAAGGTTTAATGTGTTTAGGAATGTCTCGGATGCGTTTTTATGTTTTTTGTGGGAGTATAAGTTCTTGTAGTAATTCTCGAAGCTTTTAAGAATATCCTGAATTCTGAATTTTATTTCCTTTGATACTGGGTCTCTGATTTTGTAGATTGCTCTTTCTGTTTGTTGTTTCCTCAATTTATAGGCTAGTAATTTTGCCGATTTACTGCCTGCTTCATAGTGTTTTTGTTTCAGAAATGTGAGTTTCTTCTGGATTTCTATTGTGTAGATCTCATTTATTTGATTTTTAATTTCTTTAATCTTGAGCGAGCCATTAGAATGAGTGTTGTCTTTGTGTTCTTTTTCTAGGTTCTTGAGTTCTGACTCTAGTGTGATTAGTTTTTCTTGTCTCAGTTTCTTCTGGGTTGCCAGTTTTGCAATAATTTTTCCCCTTATTACAGCTTTGCACGCATCCCACAGTATTAAAGGGGATACTTCTCCATTATCGTTTTCTTCCAAATATCTGAGAATATCTGATTCCAATTCATCTTTCAGTGGTCCTTTCAGGACATTTGAATTCAACCTCCAGGAAAATGTATTATTTGTGTATTTTTGGATGTTTAAGTCCATATAGATCGGACTGTGGTCAGAGAGATCCATCAGTCCTATTTTACATGTTTTTACTCTTCCAATGTCTCCATTAAACATGAAAAAGTAATCAATCCTTGAGTAAGATGAATGTGGCGTTGAATAAAAAGTATAATCTTTTACATTGGGGTTGAATTCCCTCCATACATCACAGATTCCCATTTCTTTTAGTAGCATCCGAGTATTCCTATTTTGGGTGTTATTTTGATGTGAAGAATTACCTGTTGCATCCCAGTATGGATTCAGTCTTAGACTGAAGTCTCCACCACATATCACTAAACCTTGGGCTTTAGTTATCATTAGGTTGAATACATTTTTATAAAATTTCCATTTAGCCCCTGGTGGTGCATATACATTCAGCAGGGTGATATCTTCTCCCTCTAGCCGCCCAGTTACCAAACTGTACCTCCCTTCTTTATCTTTGTGTTCTGATTTTTTTTCAAATGTAATTTTGGTTGATATCAATGTCGCTACTCCCCTCCTCCTCCCTGATTTACATGAAGATGAAGAGATCATTTTAAACCCTTGTCTATTGAGTTTAGTGTGTTCCACGTCTGTTAGGTGGGTTTCTTGTAAAAATATTATTTCTGCTTTGTCTTTTTTCATTTTGCGTAGAATCTTGGATCTTTTAACTGGATTCAGGATCCTTTTTACATTATATGAGGCTATTTTGGTTACACCCTGTTTCTCCATTGTATTTTCTTATTTAGTATAACAGTGTGGTGGCCCTCTTTTTTGCTACTCAGAAACTGAAAGAACATTAAGAACATAAAAAACATTAAGAACATAGTGTACGAAACTTTAAAACAAAAAACTGTCAAAAAAACTTCCTGAGCTGGGGTCTCTTTAAAGACCCTGTAAGAGCCCTGATGGAGTGTAGGCTCTGAGGGAAATTCCTCAAACTCTGTTACGTGTTGAGGGCCCTCTCTTACCCCTGTAAGTTGTCCCATGTTTTTAACGTGAATTTCAGATCCCAATCCGAATTTGTAATGATTTTTTTTTTTATGCCTATACCCTATGAGATTGTGTGCACCCTCCCACCTCCATCACAGCAAACATTCACTCTAATACAGTATTTGCTAGTGTGGAGAGAACATGTGGGTCATTGTTACGTTTCTATTTTAACATGATTTTTTTTCCCCCTTTAAATTAAGAAGACATTTGTTTCTAATGCTATAACTGCTCCATGAAAGGTTTTACCACATGCTGATTCTGCATCCCCTTTAATGTTTGTTACCTTGTAGGAGGGGGGATGGAAGTGCAGAGTGACTGAAAAGAAAAAAAAAAAACCCAAAAGGTCGCTATTCCTTCCTGGAACTGGAAAGCTTATCTTTGTAGCTCTGGGGCTGGATTTCCCGCTGCTGGCCCGTGGTTTTTGAAGGTCTCTGAGTGGACCACGTTTGAGGTCTGATCTTTTCGCTCAGATTCGCTGCGGGTTTAAACACCGTTACCGGGAGCCCTCTTCTTGCCATGTCAGTTGTTGCTTCTTCCGCTGAATTATAAAGACATGACTCTTCACCGTAAAAGACCCTTAGCTTCGCCGGAAATGGCGTCTGAAAGCGTAGATTCTGTTCCCGTAGAACCTTTTTGGCGTCGTTATATTCTCGTCGCTTTTTAAGAACCTCAGGGGCGTAATCGTGCTCCACGAAGACTTTTCTCTCATGATGCATAAATCCTTTTTTCTGCCAAGCCCGTCTTACAACCTCTTGTTTTATTTTGAAATTGGCGAATCTCACCACCACAGAACGTGGGGGCGCTTCCGGCGCTGGCTTAGCGGCTAATGTACGATGGGCCTTTTCTATCTTCAAATCGGTGGTTTGTGGAATATCCAACTTCTCTCTCAATAAGGATTCCACACATTCCGCCACTGTGTTGAAACTATCTTCAGCTCCTTCTTTCAGACCGTGAATTCTGATGTTATCTCGTCTCTGTCTTCCTTCTTGGTCGGTTAGCTTAGCCTCCAGCCTTGACTGTTTTCTGTGTAAATCCAGCACAGAATCTTCAAGCACTTTTACTCTTTCTTCAGCTTCCAAGATTCGGTTTTCGGCCTGGTCCATTCTGCTGTTCGTCCTTTTTAGATCCTCTCTGAATTCAAGAAATTCGGCCCGAAATCGTCATAATTCGTCAAATAGCGATTTCAAGCTAATCCTTTTGTTAGCTAGGCCCAGGTCCTCGTCTTCTGAACGGAGGTCCTCCGGTTCAGATTCTGCGGCCGCTGCGCGTCCTGACCTGGGGAATGTCAGTTTCTTCTGCTTTTGGTTAGGCATGGTGTTATTGTCTTTTGATTTTTAATCTTCCAAAAATCCGTTAGGTCTGATTTTGAGGATGTTTTCCTTGGATTGGGTCTGGGAGTTTCAGCGTTAGGTTGCTATCACCATGGCGTCCAGACCGGAAGTCTCCTGCTCATCATTTTAATGGAGAGAGTTTTAAAAATTAGGTCATGATATAATTTTTTAACAGTAATTTTAATTCTAATATGATAAAACACTGAGTAGCTTTTATTTTTATTTGCGTTTTCAATTTTAATTGTGAAACTTTTGACTTTGGAGAAAATGTCAAGTTAATCTCTGGCAACCTAATTCTGTTTGTGAAGGCTGCAGTGAAGGGTAATAATTACGTGTTCTGCTTGCAGGTAAAGATTCAGGGGAAGTAGGCTGAGCCTGCAGGCGGGTGGTGAAGGCTCCTGAGGTGAAGGTGAGCAGGGACCTCCGGGAAGAGAAAGCGTCCAATCCTCCTGAGGTGCTGGTCTTCCAGAGGCAAGCAGGCAGAGTGCAGGGAGACGTGGCAGTGGAAACTGGGGTCACACAATGAGCAGGTAAACTTGCAGGCGAAAGCCTCCTTCATGCTACACCTCTGCTGTCCGCGTATGTGTAACCGGAAACCTCATGTGATGAAATTTACATCATCGTCTCCACCCGCTAGTGTCCACAGTGCTCGATCGCAAATGACCGCGTGCAGCCCAAATTTTGTGACCGCGACACCTGCCCATGACCTGAACGCGTTGAAAAGCGCATATGCAAGAACGTCCCATTCACGAGGTGGCGATATCAACACAGCATACATCAGTAGACGAAGAAGACAACGAGGAGGCGGAAAATGAGAATAAAAACATACATGAATCATACATACATACTTTCTTTCACAGCAGCAGCAGCATCTTCGTGGAAAAGGAGTGAAAACCAGGAAGTCAAACAGCAGAAATGGACTCTATGTTTGAAGAGAAACTTTATGAAGAAGACCGCCGCTTCTTTGTTGGTGAAAATCCTGGCGCGTCAGCGCCTTGGCACTACCTATCGGGTGGGAGTCAAACTTCAGATGATGGTTGTGCGCATGCATCAACTGCTTGGCCTGGGTAGATGAAAAAACTGAGCATGAGCAGCGCTGCGTGCGTGCTGGGCTCGTTCAAAGTGTACACGGACCACAGCGGACTAGAGGGAAATGCAGCATGAAGCAGGTTTTACTTGGTTCCATGATGGCAGGGAGGTCAGGGCTAGGGCAGAGTTGCGAGCGAGCTGGAGCACATATACACAATGAAGAGCAGGAGCTGAATCCCTGAAAAGCAGAAGGTCTTGTGGCAACGTAGGTTGTAGCGTTGAGACAATCCCACAGAGAAGTGATGCCAGCTGACTAATGGTGTGTGTGTGTGTGTGTGTGTGTGTGTGTGTGTGTGTGTGTGTGTGTGTGTGCTTGCTCACCGCAATGCCATGACAGTGCCCCTCCCTCAAGGGACACCTCCTAGCATTCCATGGGGCTTGTCCCGATGTTAATGATGGAATTCGCTGACCATGATGGGATTGACAATCAGGGAGTGAGCGATCCAGGAACGTTCCTCCGAGTTATACCACTCCCAACTGACCAGATACTGAAGGCCCCAACCCCTGCGGCAAACGTCCAGAATGCGGCGAACGTTATACACTGGACCTTGGTCGATGAACCTGGGAGGAAGAAGGGGTTTGGTGGGAGGACAGAGGGGACTGGAGGGCACAGGCTTGATATGGGAAACATGAAAAGAAGGCTGGACATGCAGAGTGGGAGGCAACTCGAGGCGAACAGTAGAAGGATTCATGATATGAATTATGAGAAAGGGACCAATAAACCTGGGTGACAACTTTCTACAATCAGTCTTTAGTGGAATATTGTGCATGGAGAGCCATACCTTCTGTCCCACAGAGTATTTCAGGGCTGGGGTCCTTCGCCGATTGGCCATGGCAGAGTTCTGGCTGGCAGTGCGCAGTAAAGCAGCTCTGGTGGATCGCCAGATGCGATGGCAACACCGTATGTGGTGCTGGACGGAGGGAACAGCAATCTCCACTTTGGTGACAGGAAGCAGCAGGGGGTTGTACCCTACTGATTAAAGGAGTAACACCCGTGGCGGTGGATGACACGGTGTTATTGGTGTACTCTATCCAATGCAAGTGTGTGCTCCAGGTAGTAGGGTGCTGAGAGGCAACACACCGAAGGGCCGCTTCCAGCTCCTGGTTGGCTCGCTCGCATTGCCCGTTGCTCTGGGAGTGATAACCTGAGGTGAGGCTCGTGGATGTTCTGAGGGCTTGGCAAAAGGCTTTCCACACCCAGGACATGAATTGTGGTCCCCAGTTGGACACAATGTCTGTGGCTATTCCGTGGAGGCGAAAAACTTGACACAGCAGGATCTTCGCAGTCTCCTTGGTGGAGGGGAACTTGGGTAGGGCAAGGAAACGTACAGCCTTGGAGAATCTGTCAACAACTGTAAGAACCACTGTGCTACCCTCGAAAGTTGGAAGACCAGTGACAAAATCCATGGCAATGTGTCACCATGGGTGGCTCGGGATGGGCAAGGGCTGCAGAAGACCAGTCGGGGGCAGGATGGAGGATTTTCCAGCAGTGCAGGTGGTGCAGGCCTAAACATACTCATGGGTGTCGATGCTGAGGGATGACCACCAAAAGGCTCAACAAAGGTGATGAATGGTACAATCTACTCCAGGGTGGCAGGTAAAACGAGCCATGTGTACCCAGTGGATGACGTCTCCCTGCACCGATGTAGGGATGTACAGTCACCCCCATCCCTCCCCGGGTCAGGTTCCATCATCTTGGCGGCGTGCACCTTCCTACCTCTCCACCTTGAAGGAAATTGTGCCCAAAGCACAGGAAGGGGGAAGAATGGGTTCAAAGATAGGGGACCTGACATCAGGGGAGAACTGGTGAGAGAGTGCATTGGGCTTAACATTCTTAGTTCCTGTCCGGTAGGACAATGTAAAATTGAATCTGCTGAAGAACAAGGCCCACCGGGCCTGGCAGGGATTCAGGTGCTTGGCCGACTTGAGGTATTCAAGGTTGCGATGGTCAGTCCATACCAAGGACGGTTGTGCTGTACCCTCCAGCCAATGACACCACCCTTCTAACATCAGCTTGACTGCCAGGAGCTTCTGATCCCCCACATCATAGTTACGCTCGGTCGGGCTTAGGCAACAGGAGAAGAAGGCACAAGGGTGCAGCTTGCCATCAGAGGGGGAACGCTGGGATAGGACGGCCCCCACACCACAATCAGACGCATCTACCTCCACAATGAACTGAAGCTCTGGGTCCACCTGGGAGAGGATGGGAGCCTGTGAAAACAAGGTCTTTAGTTCGGTGAATGCCATCTCAGCTGACCCTGACCACCTGAAAGGGATCTTGGGAGAGGTAAGTTGGGTTGGTGGGGCTGCCACGCGGCTGTAGTTCTTAATAAACCTCCTGTAGAAATTGGCAAAACCCAAGAAACGCTGCAGAGGAGGGCAATGATTTTGTGTTCTGCTTGCAGGTGAAGATTCAGGGGAAGTAGGCTTAGACTGTGGGTGGGTGGTGAAGGCTCCTGAGGTGAAGGTGAGCAGGGACCTCCAGGAAGAGAAAAATTTTGTATAGAGATAATTTTTCTTTTTACAAGCATTTTGTAGCCCCCTGGTTAACCACGGGCAATTTTTGTATTTATGTTTTATTATTAATTTCTTTAATTGGGCAGTTTTTTTCATATAATGATTTAAATATATCAATAAATTTATCATGCCATGTCCACTTCTTTCTCTCTATAGACATCATCCCGATTCTGTAACATTAAGTCATCTTTTAAAGCATTGATTGTATCTTCTGTTCGTATTCTTTTATAAATAATATTTTTACATGGTTTATTATTATTCTTACTCTCATTAACCCCATAATTAACGTCTAAAGAAACAAATACAGGCAGGTGGTCACTAATGTCATTTATTAGTATACCACTCACCATATTACAGTGTATATTCAATAACATTGGTAAAAATGTTGTCTATCAAGGTAGCACAGTGTGTCGTTATTCTCGTAGGTTTTGTAATCTTTGGAAATAAGGTTAAGCTATACATTGTACCTAAGAAATCTTCAATTGGTTTATGTTGTTTTGTTTTAATTAAATCTATGTTAAAGTCACCATGTCATGCGGTGGCCCTCGCGAGCCACCATAAGACGCACAGAGTCACCAGTGAGTTTTCAGTGAGTTTTATTACGGTGATAAGGTGATACACAAGCTGCTGAGATAATGACAAGAGTCTTCATATAACAGGAGGCATAGGGCTATACAGCACACTATAGGTCCAGAGCAGGAGACAGTCACACACAGACAGGCTTGGTAATAATAACACACAGGCTGCTAAGGCAGGACTGCAGGTCAATTCACGCCGGCAGGAATAAGGCTAACAAGCACACTTACTGGTACCGGGGAATGACGGCCAAACCCAAAGCAGACGAGGTGTGAAAATAGTCCAGGCATCCGCAACGTGACGGTGGGTGAACAGGTAAGTGATCAGCTTAGTGACCAGATAAGTGATCAGACACTGCTGCGTCTTACCGACGCCAGTGCTGGGCTTAAATGGACGAAGCACTAATGACGATAATGACACTCAGCTGACCGACCGTTGACAGGCGGAAGCCCCACCGAGCACTTTCACAATAAGAGCCCGGAGAGGCCAGAATACCGTCCGCAGCTGTCAAGGCCGGCAGCGAGACATAGCTTAGCCCGAGCGCGATCAGAACCGACGCTCGGGTCATAACACACCAAAAATAAAGATATCTTTTTGTCTTATTTTTGTATACATGTTTTCCATACCATTTCTAAATTTTTCCATATCAGATGCCGGTGCTCTATATATACAACTTACTATTATGTTTTTTTTCTATTTTCCATCGTAATTTCAATTGTTAAACATTCCATAATTCCATTCACTGCTGATGTCATGCTGTCCACTGTTTTACTTTTTAAATTCCTATCAACATACAGTGCTACCCCACCACCACTTTTACATTTCCTATTTTGTGTGTACATCTCATATCCATGTAGTTCAAAATTTACATCTTTTTCTTCATTAATCCATGTTTCACTTATTGCTATAATCCTAAATGGGATGTTAAATTGATTTAAAAACTCCTTAATACTATCAAAGTTGGCATAGAGACTCCTACTATTAATATGTATTATTGTCAATGTCTCATCCGAGTTCATAATTCCATTTAATTGTTGTTCATCATAATAAGCACACTTATTGTTAATATGAGTAAAGTAGTTGTTATCTAGGTCAATATCACCTAAAATATCTTGTGGTTGCTGTTCAGTATTTACAAAGGTTTCAGCTTCAATTTGACCTAATACACTTCCATTATTAAATGAGGAAGGATGATTGGTTAAAGTTCTTGGTTAAAGTTCTGATCACAAGTTGTGTCAACAATGTACACCAAAAGAAAAAAGAGAAAAAAAAAGCAAAACAAAAGAAAAAAAGAACACAAAAATGTCCACTCATAATCTTACTGCACTATTATTCATGCATAAGAGCTAAGGTTTAAATTTGTCTAATTCCTCCATATCTTTAATCATTATTACTTTAGTTTCTTCTGGAGTGCCAAGCAGTTTTATTCACACCTTACAGTTCTTTGTCCATGTTGATTGTATTTTTCCCTGTTTTCTGAGAGCCCTGGCTTGTCTAGCTGTTTCGGGCAGGCTGTTCCTCCCAATCATGCCCCTCCAGGTTTCACTGTCATTGCCCATATGCACATTGAAGTCTCCCAGTAGGACAATGGTGTCATGTTCTGATAAGCACGCGCCCCCTCCTTCCCGTTTTCTCCTCAGGCAATTCCTCCCCCCCGGCCGAACCGCCGGACCTTAGCCCGGTTCCCAAGGTCTATCACGACCTTGGGGAGGTCTTCAGCAAGTCCCGAGCGCTGTCGCTTCTGCCTCATCACTCTTATGACTGTGCTGTGGAGTTCCTCCCGGGGGCTCGGCTGCCGTCCAGCCGGCTATATAGTATTTCTGGCCCGGAGAGGGAAGCAATGGAGAGATACATTAAAGGACTCCCTGAACGCCGGCCTTATTTGACCATCTTCGGCTCCACTCGGGGCAGAGGTTTTTTTTGTTGGAAAGGAGGGGTCATTACGCCCATGCATTGACTACCGGGAATTAAACGTGATCACTGTAAAAGACAAACATTCTTTGCCTCTGATTAACTCCGCATTCGAGCGCCTTCAGCGCCCACGAGTATTTACTAAATTGGAACGCTTACCATTTAATCCGTATTCGTGAAGGAGATGAGTGGGAGACGGCATTTAAAACTCACCTGGGGCAATTTGAGTATTTGGTCATGCCATTTGGGCTCACTAACACCCCCGCCATCTTCCAGCATCTCATTAACAATGTCCATCGTGATATGGTTAACCAGTTCATTTTTGTGTATCTGGATGATATTCTAATTTTTTTTCGCTCGCCAGAGGAACATGAGGTCCATGTTAGGGCCATGTTATGGCGGCTTTTGGAGAACCAGTGCTACGTTAAAGCCGAGAAGTGTGAGTTCTCCACCAATTCCACCTCCTTCTTGGGCTTCATAGTGGCTGAAGGGGAGCTGATTGCCGACCCGGCAAAGGTGAAGGCTGTGCTTGATTGGCAAACACCCCACTCCCGCAGGGAGCTTCAACGCTTCCTGGGGTTTGCAAATTTTTATCGCAAGTTCATCCGGAACTATAGTGAGGTAGTACAGCCTCTTACGCAGCTGACCTCCATTAAGGTACCATTTTGTTGGTCCAAGGCAGCTGAACAGGCTTTTGTGAAATTAAAAAGTCTGTTCTCTGATACACCCATCTTGGCACAGATCGACCCTCAGCTCCAATTTATCCTCGAGGTGAACGCTTCCAATTTGGGGGTGGGCATTGTTCTTTCACAGCGCTCATCCTCCAACCAGAAGCTCCGACCAGAAGCTCCGACCAGAAGCTCCGACCAGAAGCTCCGCCCATGCGCGTTTTTCTTTCTGTGGCTCACGCCTGCCGAGAGGAATTACAACGTAGGGGATAGAGAGCTCTTAGCCATTAAATTGGCACTGGAGGAATTTAGACACTGGTTAGAGGGGGCTACTCATCCCATAGTCGTGTGGACCAACCACAAGAATTTAGACTATTTATGGTTGGCCCGCCGATTGAACGCCAGGCAGGCCCACTGGGCCTTATTTTTCCAAAGATTCAATTTCACCATCACCTACTGTCCTGGCTCTCAGAACACCCGTGTTCTTGGAACCCTTACTTGAGACATTGAGCAGAGGGTCCATCAGGCCCAGTCCCGGGAGGTTGAACCAGTGGGATGCCCCCGCAATAGACTGTTTGTTCCTGCCGCCCTCCGCAGTGAAGTTATCCACTGTGCTCCAGTTCCTTTTGAAATTTAATAAAAATCATAAATGTGTTTTTGTGTGTTTGGATTGTTTTCCTGTTGTTGCACTCTGCACATGGGCTATCAATACTATTAATCATGGCAAATGGGGTCTCCAAGAGGAGCACTCTCCAGCACCTCAGTCAGAGACTCCAAAAAGGGTGGGTACTCTGAACCATCATTTGGTGCATAGGCACCCAATGAGGGTCAGGACCCGTTTCCCAACCCGAAGGCACAGGGAAACAACCTTTTCGTCCACCGCAGAGAACTCCAATGTCAAGGCAGCAAGGCGGGGGGATATAAGAATACCTACCCCTGCCCGTCGCCTCAAACCTGGGGAAACTCTAGAGTAGGCCAAGCTCCAGCCCCTCTCCAGGAAATTGGTTCCAGAACTGGAGTTTAGGGTTGAGGTGAGCCCAACTATATCAAGCCGGTATCTCTTAACTTCGTGCACCAGCTCCAGCTCCTTCCCCACCAGAGAGGTGATGTTCCCCATCCCAAAAGCCAGTTGCGAAAGCCGGGGATCAGACCGCAAAGGTCTCTGTCTTCACCTGCCACCTGATCTGCATAGCACCGGACCCCATGGTCACTCCTGCAGGTGGTGAGCCCACTGGAGGGCAGACCCATGTAACTCATTTGGGCTGAGCCCGGCCGGGTTGCATGGGCAGAAACCCGACCACCAGGTGCTATCCATTAAGCCCATCCCCCAGGCCTGGCTCTAGGGCAGGGCCCCGGTAACCCCATACCAGGTGGGGTACACTGAATCCTTGATTTTTTTATTCATCATGGGAGTCTATTGGATCACTCTTAGTCTGATCTCATTTCTCCCAATAAGGTGTTTACAGTTATTAAGTTGGTGTATTTTCACAAATAGTGGATAGTTCTTGTAACTGGAGTGGTGGCCTAGAGGTAGAGCATCTACTCCACAACCAGGAGGCTGTGGTTCAAGTCCCAGCTGGGTCATGTCATTCTTGTAATTTATTTTTATTTGCAAGGTAAAGTGTGTGTTGTGTTTCAAAGAGCTTGGATACAACAATAACACATCATTATGCTGAGGCACTATCATGCCCTGCATGAGTATAAGGACAGCAGAAGTGAATGTACTAGGAAAGACAGAAATGTGTCTATCCTACACTGTACAAACTTGCAGTAGCCTTCCTTTGCACACCTGCATCCTCTGTGCCCTGTGAGAGAGTATTCTGCAAAGCTGGTGAAATAATCTAAAAAAAAATCCTATTATTATTTCTTAATAAAAATGAATAAGTACCACAAGCACACCAAGTAACACAAGCACATTCACTGTAGTCACCACAGTTTTATTTCTTTTTCCCTTATGATTATTGATATTTCTTAAAAGACAGTACATTTATTGAAATGGAAAAAATACACATTAAACCAATAATGCCCTTGTAAAAATCTGTATGTTGTATACTTTTTGTCCAGTAGATGGCCTAGTAGAGCAAATGAAGTTTCACTTGAGGCTTTGTCAATATGAACCAATTTGATGAAAAGCTTCAAGCCTTCAAGAAAGGCTCATCTAGCCATCACTAGAGAGCACACACAACAGAGCTCAGACAGAAGCAGTATACAGGTTATGCAATCAATCCCCAAATGTTGCTGAGCAGAGCAGTGCTAAGTAGCAGAGCTGCAATCAGCAGAAGGTGGGTGATGAGGTGCAGCTGCGGGTAATCAGAAGAGATGATTAGCAGAAGAGGTGTGTGTGTGTGTGTGTGTGTGTGTGTGTGTGTGTGCGTGCGCACTCTCAACCATCAATCTTGACACAGATGGAAACAAAGATGTTTATTAGGGTGACTAAATTCTAAAGAAAATAACAATATAAACTGTTCTTGGTAAGCTCTGATCCTAACATCTTGGCTGGGCTCCCCACCATCTACATTTGCCGACAGAGAGCTAGGCTGGCCAACAATAGATCAGCAGCACATACCTTACCTTTTCTTGATATAGAAGAAAAAACACGGAAATGAGTTAGTTAAAATGGGTAATCAGACACTGAAATGATATAAAGGCTGTGCGGGTTTTTTGTTTTGATGTTTTTTGTTTTTTTTTGATAATCACATGACCAATATAGATGTATTTCAGAAGGTTAAAACCTGCAAAAACAGTGAATGGGACTTTTAAGAAAAGCAAATTACAAGGTGATTCCATAATTTATTTCCCTCTAGTGATGTTTAAAACTGCCATTAATTAGAGCAATTTCATTTTACAATTTTAAGGTATGTTTTATAAAGTCAGAATTAAGGCTGCAGCTAATGACTATTTTACGGCTAATCAAAGTTGTACAGTTGTACTCGAAGATTACTCATGTAATCGGATACTTTTTTTTTAAAACTTGCATTGGCCAACATATGCAGAACTTTCTTTCCTAAAGAGCAGTAGTAATTGTACCAAACACTCAATAACACAGGTACACATTTATTGCAATGCTTATTGCAGTGTTTATTGCATATAACATAACTTTAAACGTTAAGTTACACCATAAAGTTCCATTCGCTAAGTGTTAGCATCCGCTAGTGGTAGCCGTTAGAGGATGCTAGCGGCAGTGGCTATATGTTCTTTAGTCATATTGTGGAGAATGTGGAAATGACGAGGCTGAGTTTATCTCACGAGTCAGGTTTATTCACATTCTCCAACATCATCAAAAACAGAAAGAGAAAGAATCCCCCAGACATTCGTCCTTTTATACCCCAGGACATCAAAGCACACAGTCACATTGTATTTAATCCCCAGTAACAATGCGTCTTCCTCCAGGTCTTATCACCTCCACCTAAAGTCACCCGCAGCCAGGAAATCTCCCACGGCCATCTCTTTGCATACCAAAGACCACATTTCACATCCTCCTGTTATCTCCTAGGAGGCTCAGTCCTTTTGTTCATCTGAGACGTGAAGCATACAGTAAGCATACAGTGATATACATATGAAGCATGTGAACCCCACATATGTGTCCCACAATATGAGCATAATTGGCATAGCTGACAACATTCTATTCAAGTCAAAGTCAACTTTATTGTCAATTCTGCCATATGTACAGCACATACAGAGAATTGAAATTACGTTACTCTGAGACCCACAGTGCAACAAGGTAAACACTAAGTAGGAAATATGAATATAAAGTATAACATCTAACACCAAACATTAAACAATGAACATCAAACATCAGTGCAAAGAAAATCAACCCCCAACCAGAAGCTAACTAAAAATACTAAGGGTGTGCAAAATAGCTAAATACGATAAAAATTAAGACAGAAGAAAAAGCCAGCTTTATTGTCATTCAGCCAATTATGTAGAGTAGAGCGAAATTGCATTTCTCCTATCTACAATGTTAATCACATCTAGAATCAGAGGGGTCACTGCCACGCAAGGCATCGCCACAAACAACTTCTCCTTCCCCCATTCAATTACACTGAGCACCAAGCTAGAAGGTGGGAAGTACCATTTTTTTTTTTTTTTAATATGGTCTTTGGTATGATCCGGCTGGGAATTGAACCCCAACCTCCTGATTGTGGGGCAGATGCTCTATCAATTAGGCAACCACTCCAGTGGCATGTAGTGATTTAAGGCACATATCAACACACATAGAGGGTTAAAGTGGCATGTAGTGCAAAGAAGGCAGTCCATTCATCTAAATTTAAAATCTTAATCATGTACCTTGTCTCAGGTGCACTGGCTGTGCATGATGTGGGATGCTTTCTGCCGAGACACTGTAACATCGATGTTGTAGGATGCTAGCTCGCCGCTCGGCTTTACATGGACACACTGCACAATGTTTTCCTTCAATCTGAGTTTGAAATAATCCCAGACTTGAGATACTTTTGTCATTTTTTCTGACTTTCTTCCTCTTTGCCGGCCCATCATTATGTCCCTCTGATATGGCGCCATTAAACAAAGTTGCGTCTTGTTTACATAACATGACCGGAAGAAGGTCATATACAGTGGTGTGAAAAAGTGTTTGCCCCTTCCTTATTTCTCATTTTTTTGTATTTTTGTCACACTTAAATGTTTCAGATCATCAAACAAATTTAAACATTAGACAAAGATAACACAAGTAAACACAAAATGCAGTTTTTAAATGAAGGTGTTTATTGTTATGGGAAAAAAAAATCCAAACCTACATGGTCCTGTGAAAAGGTGATTGCCCTCTAAACCTAATAACTGATTGGGCCACCCATAGCAGCAACAACTGCAATCAAGCGTTTGTGATAACTGGCAATGAGTCTCATACAGCGCTGTGGAAGGATTTTGGCCCATTCATTTTTGCAGAATTGTTGTAATTCAGCCACATTGGAGGGTTTTCAAGCATGAACCGCCTTTTTAAGGTCATGCCACAGCATCTCAATTGGATTCAGGTCAGGACTTTGACTAGACCACTCCAAAGTCTTCATTTTGTTTTTCTTAAGCCATCAAGAGGTGGACTTGCTGGTGTGTTGTGGATCATTGTCCTGCTGCAGAACCCAACTGCGCTTCAGCTTGAGGTCACAAACAGATGGCCGGACATTCTCTTTCAGTATTTTTTGGTAGACAGCAGAATTCATGGTTCCATTTACCACAGCAAGTCTTCCAGGTCCTGAAGCAGTAAAACAGCCCCAGACCATCACACTACCACCACCATATTTTACTGATGGTATGATGTTCCTTTTCTGAAATGCTGTTACTTTTACATCAGATGTAATGGGAGACACACCTGCCAAAAAGTTCAACTTTTGTCTCATCAGTCCACAGAGTATTTTCCCAAAAGTCTTGAGGATCATCAAAATGTTTTCTGGCAAAACTGAGACGAGCCTTTATGTTCTTTTTGCTCAGCAGTGGTTTTCATCTTGGAACTCTACCATGCAGGCCATTTTTGCCCAGTCTCTTTCTTATGGTGGAGTCATGAACACTGATCTTAACTGAGGCAAGTGAGGCCTGCAGTTCTTTGGATGTTGTTGTGGGGTCTTTTGTGACCTCTTGGATGAGTCATCGCTGCGCTCTTGGGGTAATTTTGGTCAGCCGGCCACTCCTGGGACGGTTCACTACTGTTCTAGGTTTTTGCTGTTTGTGGATAATGGCTCTCACTGTGGTTCGCTGGAGTCGCAAAGCTTTAGAAACGGCTTTATAACCTTTTCCAGACTGATAGATCTCAGTTACTTTGTTTCTCATTTGTTCCTGAATTTCTTTGGATCGCAGCATGATATTTAGCTTTTGAGGATCTTTTGGTCTACTTCATTTTGTCAGGCAGGTCCTATTGAAGTGATTTCTTGATTGAGAACAGGTGTGGCAGTAATCAGGCCTGGGTGTGGCTAGAGAAATTGAACTCAGCTTTCCAAAGATGTGATAAACCACAGTTAATTTATGTTTTAATGGGGGAAGGGGATCACTTTTTCACACAGGGCCATGTGGGTTTGGATTTTTTTTTTACCTGTAATAATGAACACTTTCATTTAAAAACTGCATTTTGTGTTTACTTGTGTTATCTTTGTCTAATATTTAAATTTGTTTGATGATCTGAAATATTTAAGTGTGACAAACATAAAAAAAATGAGAAATCAGAATTGGAGCAAACACGTTTTCACACCGGAAGTGCTACATTAAGCGACACATCAAAGCATAGACTTGGAATTGAGGAATTTTTGTAATCAAATTATTTGAATTATTTGAGTAATTGTTGCAGCCCTAGTCAGAATGCTCAGCTGTTAAATGAAAACAGTGATTTGATATTTTACCCCGACAAAATCAAGCAGCTGAAAACACATCTCGGGAAAATGGTGATTCCATCATGTTTGTCAGTGATTGTACTTTATTTAAACAAAACGAAACCAAATCCCCTCACAAAACCCTGTAATTGAAATCTGTAATTCATTCGCAACAAACAGTTCATCCTCATTTTATCAACTACAGTTAATGCTGCAGACAGAAGCTTCGTTTTAGTTCTAATCACTGTGAACTATCTGTATTCATGTGTACCAAACAGCTTCACCCTTTCTTATTAATCACTCCTAATTAGACTGCTGTGAAAAAATAAGGATGTCTCCCTTGTGCATATTGACAGGCTCGATGGTGCTACATTTGTTGTCCACATTTTCTCAGCTGGTAAAAACAAGAACCTGGCCCTGCATGAGCGGATCGTAAACCTCATTAATAAAAATCTTAACTCACAAGAACTGATCAAACGCAACTGACCCAGACTTACTGGATCGCTGCACCTGCATGATCGATGAAGCTGGTTAATCCTGTGTGGTTAGAGATGGAGAGAGACGGTGGGTGGATGTTGGACATCACATTCTCCCCATCAGTCACCTGTCAAATGAACACATTATGAGATTTTCATTTAATGCTCTGTTCACATTTCAAGAGCTAGAGCCTGCTCAAATCTTGTCCAAATGTGGGTTTGTATGAATACACCTACACAGCGTGATCTGCCACACATACGTGTCCTATAAGAATAATAAAAAAAAAAAAAAAAAAATCTTTGAAGCAAAAAAAGAAAAACATTTCCAATATCACTGTGAAGCTATACTCTTCATCAAGATGGTTCTGTGTTACATCACACACACAGCAGGCTACGTAACACGCCAACCGGGCAGCTCCCGTGTGGAGTTTTATGATTTTATGACAAGCAAACAGATGATAAAAGTGAAGCACTGTTGAGGCTTTAACTGATGCACTCACATCAGGCTTGCAAACACACCCAGGGATGCACACCGGGGAGAAACCCACACTCAGACACACACACTGAGAGGGCGCTGAGCAGGGAGTATAAAAGGGGCATCCTTCTCACTCAGCAGAGAAGTGCTCTGCTCACGCTCGCACACTCCTCCAACACGCTCAAGATCTTCACTCAAGGTAAGGAAATCCTTTTTTTTTTGCTGGCTTGTTATGGTGAAAGCTAGAAAGTTTATGGGTTTATCAGATTATATAACAGGATATTCTGTCGCTAATTAGTCTGGGATTGGAATATGGTAACAGCATATTCAGCAAATTCTGCAAATTTTGAATCTTTTTCAATTATTTAAAGTACTGTTTATGCAAATAGTCCCCTTCTCATAAATAAATTGGCAGAAAACTGTGCACTGACAACACATTTGAAATCTCTAGAAATCAAATTAGATTTTTTTTGTTGTTGTTGTTATGCAATGACATTTCCATGAATTTGACTGGACGCACAGACCGAGCTGTATGAAGCGACCAAAGCTGTTGTGTGCATTGCCCCCGGATGGCAGAGGGAATATGCTGCACTGGTTCACGCTCCTCTGGTGGACTCACAGTGATCATCAAGTGTGAAAGAGCAGTTAGTTGTCTGGCAGATGGTCCAAAAACTTATTAACCCCCCCATTGCCCCTTTCCCCCCAATTGTGTCTCAGATGACTGCAGGGCTGTGTGCGTGTGTCATGCTGGCGGTGCTGTGCACAAGCTGTTTGGGGCTCCCCTTCTCCTCCCAGCTCTTAGACGGTGGCCAGCGCTCCATCTCGGCTCTGTCTGAAGGTGCGAGTCTCCTCAGTGTCACCGCAAGCTCTCATAACTGTGCGTAACCATTTGTCTGTCTGTGCCGAGCAGCTCTCCTCGAGGCCGACACCCACACCTTGGGAGACCTCCACCTCCGACACAGGCGCTCCACCACACAGCTGAAGGCTTTTCCTCTGGCCGAGGAGGACGGAGACTCCCGGGCCAACCTGAGCGAGCTGCTGGCGAGACTCATCTCCTCCAGGAAAGGTGTGTGTAAGAGAGAGACGATAAGAAGATCCTGCGTGCAGGCGTTTAAGTTACAGTCTTGAAGGACGTTGATATAAAGGGCAGATGTGTGTGTGGTGGGGACGTCAAAGGAAGAACATCTGGCTACGACATTCTTGTAACATGGTGCTTTTTCCTGACTTCCTCCTCCCCACAGTCCTGCTAATAACTGGAATTAGTGCACAACCCGCTTTGTAAAATGAATTAGTGGCTCTGAAAAGCTTTTGTGGCTTGAAAGAGCGCGTATTAGCGTGTGCTCCCTTCCGGCCAATTCCCTTCACACCATCTTACTCCCCGGTTTGACTCCAAAACCCTTCATTTTTTCTTCATGTCACAGAAACAAACCTGCAGCCCTGCTGAAGTTGCTTGCATTCAGTCCTCTCGTGTGTCACACTCACTTGGCTTCCAGATGTTGAAAATGGCCGACACATGAACGAAGTCCAGCTAGACAACAGTAACAGCTGGACAGAGAAAAAAAAAAAAAAGTTTTAATGAAGGATTTGTGGTTTGAAAGTGACCATATATTTTCTGCACTGTTAGTGCTTCAACCACCAAAACTAATTATATTGCTTAGACCCAAAAGTGAAAATGTGTCTTCATCGTGGAAAAGTATGTGTGTTGTGTGCCTGCCCAAAGTTTCACGATTTCAATCAATAAGGCTCGGTCAAACTTAGAAAGTGAAGAGACAGACAGCAAACTCCAACAAGTCAAAGGGCGCAGCAAACTAAATATGTAATACCCGAGGGGAGCGTGCGCTTCTGCTCAGCCGTGCTCGTGCGCGTCGGTGGGCGTCTGCGCTCATGTCCGCGCTGTTCACTTGCATGTTCCGGTGTGGGAGGTGTCATTGTCGAGTCTTCTGCGGCCAATCTCCTCGGAACACCAAGGAGCTGAAATGCTGTGTGTGTGTCTGTGTGTGTGTGTGTGTGCGCGCGCGTGTTGCGTGGGTGGATGTGGGTGGAGGAGAACTGCATCTCTGCGAGCGTGCAATTGATTAACAAACGGAGAGCAGTTCTGCTTCTCCTCACTTGGAATGAAAACGGCGGAGATGAAGAGATGGGGAGCCGAGACGCTGGGAGATTTGCGTGCGTGTGTGGTGGGTGCTCACTTCGAGGCGACAGTGGGCGCACAAACTTGTGCACGCACGCTCACACGCAAGGCGAGAGGAGTTAAACGCTGCGCTGTCAGGCTTAGATTCTGCCGTTTGGGCTCGTCCCTTCTCCTTTTGGCCGCATGTGTGTGAGTGGGGTTTGCGTTGTTAGTGGGAGAGCGCTTAAATCACTGCCGGGCAATTAAAATGGCCAAAAGCAAATCAGCTTCATGGCAGCGTGATGGCGGAATCTAATCCAGACGAGTGAAATTTTAAAACCCCCCAAAATCATCCGAGGCCAGACATCATCAGTTGCCATCTCCACAGAGACAAGTTATGAATATTATCAGCACCTAAAAGGCGCAACCAGACGAATATTAGGGTATTAAATAAAAATGACATAAAATGAACTAAACTGCAGTGAAAAGGGAATACAATAAGTTGCACAAGAAATCTAATTTTGACTATTAAAAACAAATCCTCAAACTTTATAGGGTGTTTGCTTTTTATGCTCCCTCTTTTTCGAAAAAAAAAAAATCCTCTATTTAATATTTACATTTCACACTAAAAGCTTCTCAGCCCTGGCAGAATTTCTCTCAGCCAAAAATCTGATTCAAGTATCTGACTTCAGAAATCAGAGCATCTCTATGCAGAAAGGAATAAAAAAAAAAAAAAGTAGGTCCAACATCCTAGTGAAGATTTCAGCTCCTCTCCTCACTCTGAGGAATACTAACTCCACTCTTTTTTCCTCCTCCACCCACGCCTCCCAGGTTCTGTGCGTAGAAACTCCACAGCAAACAGCCGAGGCGGTGGACCAAGCGCCAACCACCGGATAGCGGACAGGGACTACTTGGGATGGATGGATTTTGGCCGCCGCAGCGCAGAGGAGTACGAGTACTCCTCATAAGGGGATGCCACGGCTCCATTTGGGCACAAGATGGGGGGGGACCAAGCAAGCTGTCTCACAATAAGAGTCTATTTATGATGTATTTGTTGTACATTTGTTTGTAAAACTGTAATAATGCAATATACATACTGTATGCCAAATTTTGCAGAAGAGCGCTCACTGTTTGTTTGTTTGTTTGTTTGTTTCTGGTTTCTTTATCATTTGGGGTGGACAGTGCCATCGAGGGGCCCGCTGAGACTAACTGGACCGAATAAAGATTAAAAATGTCACCCTGCAGATGAATTCTTCCAGTGTTGCAGTGTGCAGATTATCTGAGACAGCTCACTTCAAGTGCAAAGGTCACACAGTATTAAAGCATCAGCAGCCTGCATTTGTCATGATACACATATGACAGCTTGAGCCGGCGTTAATGAGCATTACACATTTACAGGCACACATACAACTGATTTGAAACTGGACTAGTGACTACTTTTAGGAGCCAAGTACTTTTAGAAAAAAAGACAACATTTTTTTTTTGGGGGGGGGGCTGAAAAGTTCATAGTAGTCGAATTTGATCAAATGTGGTTTATTTGTCAACATAGTCTCCGCTCTGGTCCACAAATTTCTTCCAGTGGTGTTGCAGCGTCTGGATCCCTGCGGTTGAAAAATAAACCAAGTTTGTTCAAATCTGACCACTATGAACTTTTCAGCCTCCCCCTTGTAATCTCTTGACCATTCTTAAATATTTTATTTTACCTTTAGACGTGAAAATCCATTCCGAGTCATCATTAGTTAATTGAAATTATTATTAATTATTGAGATAAACACCAACATCCTTCAAAATTGAAGAAAATCAATATGACATTCCACATATGAGGAAGAATAACATTTGTTTTGACTCATCACAGTTTATCATCTCTGTAGGACATTTCATATGTTTTGGGTCATATGCCATAGTCTTGACCAGTCCTTAATTTGTAAAGTCAGAGCTCCTAGAACACACACAGGTTGACGTCCCTGCAGCTCAGTGTGGCGGTAAAGGTACCAGAACCCCCATCCCCAAATTCACAATTCAAAATCAGCAAGAGGAGGCACATAAACCGCTGTTAACAGGTTGCAGGTCTAGTTAATTCTGTCTTTTCCCTTCAGCCAGATTTGTGCAGTTGGGGAAAATTAGGAAGGAGCAAATGATTCCTCCATCCGGTTTGAGCACTGTTGACCAATACCAATCACACACTACAAACACACCCACAAGTTTGTGGGGTTTACTGTAACTGGATAATAAAGTATATACACACAGACACACTACACAGTAGTCTATGTAGCATTAATTATAACCACCCTCAAAATAATAATAATCAACAAAGACAGCAGAGGGGGAAAAAAAAGAAAAAAATCCTTCTACCTTCATGCTTCCATATCAGCCCATAAATTATCCACAGAGCCCTTAGTTTATCCTGTTTCTTTGTTTAATCATCTTTGTGTCTCTCTTCGGTAGCTTTTATAATCTGTGACTTCAGAGCCAGGAGGCCAACAAGCAATAAAGAGTCTGTCCACTGCTATTCTCTGACAACAACAGGTCCATTTAGGCTAATATAACTTCTACCTCCACACTGCTACCTGTCATCCTGCCTTCATGGGGCTGTCCACGACTGTTTCGCCAAAGAAATTCAATTAGGTTGCCTGACTTTTGGCAATTCAGTTTACTCCTTGATGCCAAGTCAAGCTGCACACTATGTCACCAGAAGACCCCCGTGTCGCCGCCACCCGTCCACTCTTCCCACTTGCTAAAATCCAATTCAAAATGCAGATAAAACATAAACAAGGGATTTTTTTGTGCAACAAATAAATTAAGACTAATAACACAGATAACATTAAATAGTAGACAAAATTTATTTACATATTTTCAGAGTGAAATGAAAGCACCAAGGTGCCGATGCCTTGGTACCTGTGGCAGGGAAGCATGGGGGGGCCTGTAAAAAAGCCGCACTGTCACCTCTACTGGCCTGGCAGAGTTATTACAATACCTTTTTTCCAGCTGCAGTAACTGTAAAGGTGCGTTAAATTAGTGTATTTTGATAACAAAGCCGTATGTGGAAATTTTGCCAAATAAAAATTCGATAAAATAGGGTAATTCAATGATACAAGCCTTTAGTTCCACTTGATTTTAACCAGGTGAGCTGAAAAGCTGGTAACAGACAGACAGATACACACAGAGATGCATGTAGTGATTATGGTATGGCCATGTTGCTTTGCACCAAGGCATAATTAATGTAACCAAGCAGCCCCCAGTATGGAAAAAATAGGACAATGGAAGAAAAATAATGTGATGAAACATAAGCTTTAAGAATCAAATGTTGCAGTTGTAGGAGTTATTTGTGTTTTAATATTGAAATCACTGCCCAATTTAAGCACAAAACTTACTTTCAAAGGGTTTTAGGCTTTCCTCATCTGTCCATTGTGGTCCGCCATGTTTTAGAGGTGAGGAGTGTGGGACTTGTAGTTTTAACCAATGAGAAAAATGATGTGACGCAACATAAGCTTTAAAAGAGGACATGAAATGCTCCATGTAATGATCATAATTCAAAACACAGACACTTAGTCTTAACATATTTTATTAGTTTGACCCTGTAAATGTAACAGTATTGGAATAAAATCTAACTGAAATTATGTTTTTCGGAATCGAAAATCGTCATATTGGTGGTGACGTCACTGGGTTGGTTGCTGCAGGTAGCAGCAGCTGTGCCTATTAGATACAGCCATCAGGAGGAGAGTTATTTTTAATATTTAGAGTTAAATTATGAAGACAGACTAAGTTAAAAAATATGGTGAGGATTTTTAGAGACACTCGATGGACTGTGTCTTTAAACTAGTGAGAACAGTGGGAGGCTGGAGGTTTCCTTCATTCAGGTGTGTGGAGACTAGGGTGTGGATCACTGCTGCTGCTACCGTGATTCTGCTGTCAGGACCAGTGTTAGGCAAGTTACTAAACAATAGTAACTAGTTACAGTTACTAGTTGCTTCTTTTCTAAAGTAACTGAGTTACTGCATGGTTAAAGTAACTAGTTACTTGGAAAAGTAGCTTTCACGTTACCTTTAAATGCATCCTTAAATCATCTTGCACACACAGCAAGATCAAGGGCCCCTTGTTCTCATCAGAAAAAAGAAGAAAAAAAAATGATGAGAAAAAAACTCTTATCTTACAGAGAAAAAAAAAATGTCTCAGATTTACATAAACTATTATAATCAGTAGAAAGTCAGAAATTTACTAGAAATAAAGCTGTAAATTCACAGAGAAAATGTTGGACCCCCTGGTGGGTTGTTTTTGGCCCACAAGCCCTGTGTTTGACACCCCTGGACCAGTCCATTAAAAACACATATTAAGAGGATTTACTTCCATGAAATAGTTGCATATCATAGCAGCATGTAAATGAATAAGATAAAATAAAACACAAAGCACAGAAAAATGAAAGTTCATCACTTACAAGAAGCTGTTCTTTACTGCAACAAACCACAGTCACTTTTTCTCTGTGCGTAAGAAAACTTACAATTACTTACACAACTTACACATTTACACAACTGTGGACAAATGCGAGCTTCTTGCTCAAAACATACTCATGTTTAACCAGAGAGGTAGGGGCTGTTGGGGGCTACTCACCGCTCGGACAACAGGGGATCAGGGCTCCATGTTGGAGAATGTTTTCCCACTTTAAATAAGTTCAGTCCTTATGAATCATCAGAGAACAATGACCAGACTTGATCTGTTACATTTTGTTAAGGACTTAAAACCTTCTACACCAGTTCAGGATGTATGAAGTTTAATGTAGCTACAGAAATGTTTTAACATTCAGCAGATCCAGGTGTTCCAAAGGACTGGTGAAGAAAAAATGGAGAAAGACTGAAACACAAACTGAAAGGGTTTTTAAATTTTGTTTACTCATGTTTTATTTACTGCTGTCCTCAGGACCTTTTCTCCCCTGTGTGCAACCTGGCTTCCTATCGCCACCTCCTCCTCCAACCTGCAAACAAGTAAGGATTGCAAATTATCTCTATCTATCCACCTTATTCCTGGGGGTGCCGCTGTAGCAACGATTATGAGTGGAGCTTCCAGTTTTGGCTGACATAGTGTTAAATCAGTCAGTAAGAGTGGAGTAGCAGGGGCATTTAAAATAGCGTTTTTAAAAGTTTTTCAAATTCATTTTGATGTATAGTCCATATACATGTTTTGCATTCAAGTGGCAGCTAATTTCAGCACTTGTAGTTTTTGCATTTTTGAATGTTTTTGCATAGCTCTGGTACTTGCTGCTGTTCGTGATGTGAGGCTCCTCACAGATAAGCACAGCTAAATATGTGGCTTCAATAGCGATGAGTAGATCATGCACTGAAAACTGAAGGATTGTTCATATGATCGGTGGTACAGACACAGCAGCACCAGGTATGTTTTCACTTGTATGAATGTCACAGATCTGATGTTTTACCCCGAATTTAAAATGACCAAGCATGGTGTTGTGGTTCTTTGTGGCTCTGACTAGACTCTACGTCTGCTCTGATGTAAATGTGATTATGTCCAACATAATTTAACAAAATGCAGCCGACTTTATTGCGGTGGAGACATTGATATCAGAGCTTTTATTTGTTTACAGCATTAGCATATTAGCAGCGGCGCTAACAAACGGAGCTACAATCTGGCAGGCCACTTTTCATGGTCATCTTCCTATCCCTAGATAGTCCTGGGAAGTGGTATCATTATATTACTGTTTTTGAGGCGCAAAAGGCTGCGTTCCTGCATTTCTGATGCCAAAGTCATTGTTTTATTAAAAGGAAATGTGTCCCGTTTCAGTGACCACCATACATTCGAAACTAGTACCGGACATTGTTACCATAATTCACGCAAGGCATCATGGGGTCTAGGAATAAGGTAGATACCTTGTGGTATCTTTCAAGTTAAGCCTTCCTCAACTGCGGGACTTGGATCTCCTGTTCGACAGATTCAGCCAAACAAGGACCTCCACCATCTTCTCTTCCCTCAAAGTAAGTTGACTTACCACTATGCACATTCTAACTCTTCTCCCAAACACTCAGCCATCATTGTGCCAAGAGCTACTCACCACCGCTGGATTCTCACTGATGTGCAGACAGTCGCACAGCCACCCTGGTCACAGCCAGAGTTCCATCCAGACTTGTAATACAAACTGCAACTGAGTTGAAAATAATTGTTTGATTATTAATACCCTTCTCCTCCCTGCAGGGTTGCCAGACTCCCGACGTCGATACACATTCACTTTTATTTTTCAAGAAAATCCTTGTTTATTTTTGATTTTTTTTTTTTTTTGTATACTTTATAGATCCCCAGAGGGGAAATTGAGGGCATCCACCTGGATGGATGAAGCAGCCATGGTACGGCGCTATCCCTTAAACATTCACACACACATTCACACCTAGGGCCATTTTAGAGTCTTCAATTAACCTAACCTGCATGTTTTTGGCATGTGGGAGGAAACCGGAGAAATCCCGGAGTAAACCCATGCAGATACGGGGAGAACATGCAAACTCCACACAGATCACTGTTGGTCAGGGGCTGGGATCGAACCAGGGATCCCATGGCCAAGGGTGAGTTGCTGTGCTGGTGCAGTGCTAACCACTGCCCCACCGCACCGCCCTTTACACTGCCATCTTGGTCTCCTTCACTGCCTGCTTTTGGGTCTATACCAAAACCATATCAGATGGATAGTAAGCTCTCTGTCAGTCATTACTTTTACTGCAACATGCTACTGAGTAAAGACGTAAAGTAAAGACGAGGTCAGCCAATTGTCACTGACATAGAATGTATTTATGGGCGTTTCCAAGTTCATTTTTTTATCACAACAGCACAGAAATGACTTTTCCGCCAGATGCAAAGTCAAAAAGGGTTGTCCTAATGCTCTAAATTATTCAGAGGTGTGTTTGGGGTGTAATGTGAAATAAACCAGTCGCTGCCTTTGCTTTCATTCCCTTTTAATAAACAGGGGCACAAGGCGAGGCAAATTTATTTGTTTAGCACATTTTGTGTACAAGATAATTCAAAGTGCTTTACATAAAAACATTAAAGCATTACAGCAAGTTGCAAAAGGAATACATAAAAATTTAAAAGCAAACTAAAAAGTAAATTAAAGCGAAACAAGCTCAAGATAGACAAGATCAAAGAGGTAATGCTAACACGATGGATGAGAGCTGTTGGCTACAATTCAGAGATCATGCCAGTCTTTCTCTTTGTCTATGAGGTTGACAGTTTCCTTCAGTTATATTATCATCAACCCAATGTCACTAAAATGTATTATCATTCATCAGTGCTTTTCTTTTAAACCAAGAAAGAAGAGCCACTCATCACGGCCTGAGCTGTATTAATCTGCTCTGGTGAATGCAAAATTGTAGATTTGATTCAAAACAACTGTCAGGATATTTTCAATCACTTTTAAAAGAATGGCAGTGAATGAGGTTAGCATTGTAAAAACTGTCATTAGATAATGAATACTGGGTTTGTTCACGCATACCAGCTCTTCTCCAGGGGTCATGGTGACAGCCGTTTACCCGGTAGGACAGACTAATCTAGCTGTGGTCCGGTAGAGAACTGACTCATATACCCACATAACTTTTTTTTTTTCATCTGTGTAGTGAAAAACCCTGTTGTGTCTTCAAATAGTTCGTATTTAACTGTCATCATTTAACAGAAAACACTGGCAGAGTGTGTTTTTTCATTAATCGGGATGAACGGCAAAAATAGACGAGATATAATGATGCGATATGATGACTCGACACACAATAGATAAGTGGGCAAAACGTTCTCAAAGAAGAGATCGACGCACCCACACCAGAACCCACACACTCTCCCTGTTCATTCATTCATTCCCATAAAAAATTCATATATTAATGCCTAATCTATAGACTCCAATGTTAAGTCTGCAATTAAAATGAGAAGGTGGATGGAATTTAAAAAAACTATTTAGTGTGTGATCATATAATTGAAATGACAGGGGATTATATTATGACTATTACAACTCTTTCATTAAAATGACAGAAACCCAGTGCATGCTGTTTCCTCATGAGCTCCAGAGCTGAAATAGTATTAAACAATGTGCTTCTGATGACAGACCACCTTTTTCCTGATCAAAAGCACAGTGGCATAACATGCACCTAATAGTGTTGTGCCTGAGATTGCACGCGGCCACACCTCTTTGAAATGAGCTTCCTCCTCTCAGCGGAGAGCTGTCACACTGTCTACTGGTAATTAGATAGCGTGACGCAAAGTGTAACAGACAGACAATGCACTGACAGAAAACAATGGCATACAGCAGAAAGACTGGCAGAAAAGTCCACTGATGACTGTTAAAATAGGGCCCTGAATGTACAAACTATTACTTTAAGGGTGTATAAACTTATGCAACTTGTTTATTGTAACCTACATTTTAATTCTTTTTTATATTTTTTTTCATTGTATACAGTTTTTTTCCCCAGTCTGCTTTGGGAAACCATTATAAAAAAAAAAAAAAAACTAAAGGGACAGATTTTGGTCTTTGCTTGGAGATCAAAATCAGAAAATCTTCATATTTTTTGTATTAAATTTTAGTCAATGCTATTTATTTCAGCAAGCTTGTCATAATTATATTAAAGCACATTTGTTTCTAATCGCACAGATGGTGCATTGGAGCTCATATAAATTCTATATATTATCATAGTCTGTCACAATCAAATTTCCAGTTTTCCATACAGGCAGTAATTTTATAAACACAGAAGCCCTTTGGGTTACCTCACTATCAACAGGTTGGGGAACAGAAGCCCTTCCAGAAAAAAAATGGAAATGGTGATCAGCTTATGTTTACTAGTATTTTGAAATTGTTCTTGTTGCTTTGTAAATATATTGATTTGGGATTGTGTGATGTCTATTTTGTGAGCTCTGCAGCTGTAAATACTCATTTGTTTCAGTACATTTATTGGCTCTTTCTAATTTGTGTGTTCTCTTTGGCTGCCATATCACTTGCAAAATAAAATTTGCATTGGCTGTTTCAGTGATTAGGACTGAGAGCCAATGTGTAAAACTCACCTCCTTTCACTGATGGTTCAAATGAACAGGCATACAGCACCAAAACACAACAGCACCACCCACCCTTTGTGGAAAAAACCTTTCCTTTGTGAGAGATGAGTGAAAGGAAAGTAACGGGCTTAAAGAAGGTTAAGGAAAGTGAGTTTCAAATAGTAGAATGGCTTTGTGGATTCACAGATGAGCCACTACAGGCTCACTTCAATGAATTAATTTAAGGCTTGCGTATAAGTAAATCCTGTTTCCAGACAAGTTGCAGTTTACTTGCTCCCCATGTCAGGTTTATAATATTCTTATATAGTTTTCTGCATGTTTTGCTGTAACTGCAATCACAATGTACATCCATAGGCATAATTTATGGGGGGATGGGGGGTTGTAACCCCATCCCAAATCAAATCCAGCCAATATAAGCCCCCAATAATCATATAATTATAATTAATTAAAACAATCTAAAAGCGAGCATGAAGAACTTGTGTTTGTTTTTTTGTTTTTTTTTAATTTGCAAGCAATGAAAAAGCATTTCTAATAATCAGACAATGAATCCCCCCCTCCTTCCCTGCAGATTTGTTATTGCCCAACCGGTCCATGCATCTTCTCTGGTGAATACTAGTCTTGGAGTCGTTTGTAGGGGCAGCAGATGAGGACGCTTGTCTACGTCTAGAATGCATTAAGCTCACAAGTGAGACAGAATGAACAGAGCTCCACAAGGGCAACAAACCATTTTAAATTGTTGGTTGTCAAATAAAAGGACAAACCCCTCTGGCCAAAAGGAGGTAAATATCATATTATTGATTTAGCTTGTGAATTGTTGTCTGGAGTTAGCTGGTTGCTAGTTTGCTAATGTGAGTTAAAACTATGGGAGTACACCACATAATAAATGCTGCCTGGTAGGATTTAGCTGATCTGAGAAATGATAAGCTGTTCTCATGGAAATTTGGTCTTTGCATTGTATTAATCATTCATGAAATGTGATCAGAATGGATTTGTTTGTCAACTGTTAGAGTGAAATTTACACATGTTTCAGTACTCATCAAAATGTTAGCAGCTCTGGACATTTATCAAGTACAAACAAAATCTACTCCTACCGCTGGTCCTTAAATATAAATGCGTTTAAATATTGCTTGTCATCCCCACAAAATTCAGTTTAACCTTAAACTGTTCTGTATTTTTAAAACGTCGTGATTTTGATAATCATAAAATTCAATTAAAAGGCAAGTTTTATCACTTTCGATTATAGACCAAGTCACTCTGAAGGCTGTTGTTAAATATCCACGTTAAATGAAATTATTTTCCCTGCAAATCATTTCCAGATCTTCTATTCTCTGTTAAAATACCACAACTGCACAAAAGAGTATCTAAATGAATATATAAGAAATAAACACCAAATAGATGAATGAAAGAATAGATGCATTTCAAAGGCCTAAACTTTTCAAAATATCTCATTAAGGAAAATACAGTGCTCTAAATTGTATCCATATGCATAATATATTAAAATGAGTTCAAAACCATTGCAATACAGCATCACTGATTTATTTGGAATTTAATTACTGAGGCTTAAAACCCCATTTCTAGTTTTCCGTTCCCATTTTCTTAACCCCTTGCACTCTGGTCAATTTCCCTAAAAACGCCTAAAAATGACGTACCCAAAGTAAATCAAAAGCTGTTCTTCAACCCTTTGCAGCATCTTCATGGGGTTGGTCTCATTTAAAAGAAAACACTTTGAATTTTTTGGCAAAACAGTCATAATCTCTCTAAGAGCTCCTGCCACTAACAGTCATCTAAACATACTGAACTTGAAGAAAATAAAGTTTGCCTGGGTGGTTTTTTTGGATACAAATGCTTGCAAATAACACACAGCTGTCAGATACGGGCTGGAAAATGCAACAGAAATGTAGAACCAAGTGTTAGCCAGCTGAGGTCAAAATTTTGTAACAATACCACAAAAAATGAATATATTACACAGCTTTTTTTCTCAGGTTGTTCCCAGGCGTTTTTGAACTGTGCCAAATTGTGCCAAATGGCACAGTTTGGAAAAACATCTGTAACTTTTGAATGATTCAGTATAGAAGCTTGATCTTGGGCTCTAATGAAAGGTGACACTCAGGGCTGTGTGTGTGTGTGGGGGGGGTTTGTTTATTCATTCATGAATGGATGAATGAACAAACAAGCCCCCACACACAAAGAAGCCTGCCACGTAAAAAAATGTGTGGCTTTTTTTTTTACAAGAAAAAATAACCTACAGTGCAATAAAAATTATACTAAAATATCTGTAATGTAGAGGATAACAACTCCCTCCTCACCCCCCACTACAGAGGACGGACATCGTCCATCGCCACATGACGGACCGCGGCGCATGGGTCTACTACGCACAGTTGTACTAAAATATCTGCAATATATCTGCAATCCACTACAGAGGAGTAGCGGGGGGGGGGGGGGGGGGACCGTTCCGTGACTGGACCGTGCGCCGGACCGTGACCGGACCATGCGCCGCGGTCCATCATGTGGCGATGACGCACAGTTGTAATTTACCGATCGGTCAAAAGTCATTTTGATTACAATTTTCAAGGATAAAGAATAATTTAGCTTATAACACTTACCTGTCCACAACAGCAGTGTCGCTGGCGAACATCTCTTCCTCATTGTCAGACGAACATGACGCTGGTCCGCTTGTTACGACTCGTGGTTCTGGTCACGTGACCCGGTCAAACCATGATTCCATTATTGCGGTTTTGCGCTTCCATGATTGCGGTTTTGGCGAACGATTTTTCAAAACAAATAAGAACAGTAGTAAGAAAAAAACGCTACCGTCACACACAGCGGCTTACACAAAACAGATTTTACGCACGGGACGCATGCTTTAATCGTCAAACTTCTCTGTTTCAATTTGCTCGCTGTATTCGCAGCCGTTGGTAGGCGGGTCCTTCTTGCTAGGTTTTCAGTCATTGGTTCTTCAAGGTTTCAGAAACCCAATTCAAGGCTCTTATTAGTCGAATGAGAGGTCATTCAAATCTAAACCAATCAAAGCACTCCTTTGGCTTTCTGTTCGCGGCTGTGTCTGTAGTGGAAGAACAGAAATGCAGCTTTTTTTTTCAGTGCGCTCTGAGACGCACAGTGTGCGTCCTAGTGCGCACGAGGGCGCACTAGTACGCAGAGACGTGACCGCCCGCGGTATCCCGGAGTGCAAGAGGTTAAACATGAGACAGCATTACACAAATTAGGCACTGATCAAACACTGAGATATTGATGGCTTATTATGACTGTATAGTGATTTAGCACCTAGTATAGAATAGAATAGAATAGAAAAAAAACCCCACCAGGGTCCCTCCGCCCCCTGGTGGGACCAGCGATGGATCCACTCCAGTTCGCCTACCAGCATGGCATTGGGGTGGAGGATGCGATGATCTTCCTCCTTCACCGTTCTCTGTCCCACCTGGAGAAGCCCGGTAATGTGGTGAGGATCATGTTCTTTGACTTCTCCAGTGCTTTCAACACCATCCAACCGATGATCCTGAAGGACAAGCTGCTGCGCGCAGGGGTGGACCAGCACCTGTCATCATGGATCCTGGACTACCTCACGAACCAGCCTCAGTTTGTGAGAACCCGGGACTGTGTGTCCGACATGATCATCGGTAGCACGGGGGCCCCCCAGGGAACGGTGTTGGCTCCCTTCCTGTTCACTCTTTATACTGCGGACTTCTCACACAACACAACACACTGCCATCTACAGAAGTTCTCTGATGACTCTGCGATCGTTGGCCTCATCTCCAATGGAGATGAAGCTGAGTACAGAGGGCTTATCCAGGACTTCGTGGACTGGTGCCATCGGAACTGCCTCCAGATCAACGCGAGGAAAACTAAGGAGCTGGTGGTGGACTGCCGCAGGCATGGACAACCCCTCACAGCACCAGTAAATATACAGGGAACAGACATCGAGATGGTGACATCCTACAAGTACCTGGGTGTTCATCTGAACAATAAACTAGACTGGTCACACAATACTGACGCACTCTACAAGAAGGGACAGCGCAGGCTGTTCCTACTGAGGAGATTCAGGTCTTTTGGTGTACAAGGGGCGCTGCTGAAGACATTCTATGACACGGTGGTGGCATCAGCCATCACTTTTGGAGTGGTCTGCTGGGGCAGTGGCATTACCGCAGCCGATAGGAAGAGACTGAACAAACTGATCAAGAAAGCTAGCTCTGTCCTGGGGCAGCGCCTTGACCCGGTGGAGGAGATAGGAGAGAGAAGGATGGTGGCTAAACTGTCATCTCTGCTGGAGTCCGAGTTCCACCCTATGCAGGACATACTGAATGCATTGAGGAGCTCATTTAGCAGCAGACTACATCATCCCAGGTGCACAACCGAGAGGTTTCGCAGGTCCTTCCTACCAACGGCTGTCAGACTGTACAACCTAAGCAGGGCTGCTCGCAGAGATAGCAAAAAGACGTAACAACCTAATAGTTTTGAATGCAAAAGATGCAATAGACTTACACAATGGTCCCCTCCGGCATACAACTAGGAAAATACCGGTCGCTATGGAGGGTGAGAATATGTATGGGCACATAATCATACCATGTAGGATAACTAAGCAGACGGTTGTGCTGTTTCATCCCATCTAGCAACAATGCTCTGCACTGTGTGTGTTTATATATTTACATATTTATTCCATCTAGCTACAATGCTCCGCACTGTGTGTGTTTATATATTTACATATTTATTCCACCTAGCTGCAATGCTCCGTACTGTGGGTGTTTATATATCTACATATTTATTCCATCTAGCTACAATGCTCCGCACTGTGTGTTTATATACTTATATATTTATTCCATCCAGCTACAATGCTCTGCACTGTGTGTTTATATATCTACATATTATTCCATCTAGCTACAATGCTCCACACTGGGTGTGTTTATATTTATATATCTATATATTTATTCCATCTAGCTACAATGCTCCACACTGTGTGTTTATATATCTACATATTATTCCATCTAGCTACAATGCTCCACACTGTGTGTGTTTATATATTTACATATTTATTCCACCTAGCTGCAATGCTCCGCACTGGGTGTGTTTATATTTATATATCTATATATTTATTCCATCTAGCAACAATGCTCTGCACTGTGTGTGTTTATATATTTACATATTTATTCCATCTAGCTACAATGCTCCACACTGGGTGTGTTTATATTTATATATCTATATATTTATTCCATCTAGCTACAATGCTCCACACTGTGTGTTTATATATCTACATATTATTCCATCTAGCTGCAATGCTCCGTACTGTGGGTGTTTATATATCTACATATTTATTCCATCTAGCTACAATGCTCCGCACTGTGTTTATATACTTATATATTTATTCCATCCAGCTACAATGCTCTGCACTGTGTGTCTGTGTATATATATATATATATTTATAGTAATATGTACATATGTATATTAGCTGCTCTTGCTTTTTTTTTCTTGCCTTCTGATTGTTGCTCTGAGTGTTGCTGTCCCTGTGCTATTGCAATCCTGGAATTTCCCCATTGTGGGACTAATAAAGGCTTATCTTATCTTATCTTATCTTAATAGAATAGGCTTTATTTGCCATTGTACAGTTATACAGTACAACAAAATTGTGAGTGCTCCACCAGGCTGCTGCACAATAAAATAAGAGAGAAGTGATTAGATAAACAAGATTCATCACTTTAACACTGTACCTTTTGAGTGTGTTGGTGTTTAAGTGTCCATTTGCAATAAAGGGAGTGCTAAAAAAAAATGATAAATACAGACGTGGACAAAATTGTTGGTACCCCTCTGTTAATGAAAGAAAAACCCACAATGGTCACAGAAATAACTTGAATCTGACAAAAGTGGTAATAAATAAAAATTCTATGAAAATTAACCAATGAAAATCAGACAATGCTTTTGAATTGTGGTTCAACAAAATTATTTTAAAAAGCAAACTCATGAAACAGGCCTGGATAAAAATGATGGTACCCCTAGAAAAGATTGAAAATAATGTGACCATAGGGACATGTTCAACCAAGATGTGTCCTCTAATTAACATCACAGGTGTCTACAAACTTGTAATCAGTCAGTCGGCCTATTTAAATGGTGACAAGTAGTCACTGTGCTGTTTGTTGACATGATGTGTACCACACTAAACATGAACCAGAGGAAACAAAGGAGAGAGTTGTCTCAGGAGATTAGAAAGAAAATTATAGACAAGCATGTTAAAGGTAAATGCTATAAGACCATCTCCAAGCAGCTTGATGTTCCTGTGACTACAGTTACACATATTATTCAGAAATTTAAGATCCACGGGACTGTAGCCAACCTCCCTGGACGTGGCCGCAGGAGACAGATAATACAAATGGTAGCAAAAGAGCCCAGAGCAACCTCTGAACACATTCATGGTGAACTCCAAGGTCAAGGTACATCAGTGTCAGATCGCACCATCCGTCGCTGTTTGAGCCAAAGTGGACTTCATGGGAGACGACCAAGGAGGACACCACTGTTGAAAACAAATCATAAACTAGAAAAGCACTCATAGAGCGCATACCTCCGCCAAGGCTCCTTCCGTTTCTCATGGATCACCTCCAAAATGTAATGGGCTTGTGTGTAGGCCTATCGCCACTTGTGGTGAAAATTGCATCCAAGTCTGTCCATTAGTTTTGGAGTTTTGTGGCTGACGCACTGTGAGAAGAGCCTTGGCTGAGGTATGCATTCCCAGATCATCCCCAAAACGTAATGGGTTCCTCTCTAGGCCAAGAACCACCTCTGGTGAAACAGACAGACAAACAGACAAATGCCAGTAAAAGCATTACCTCCTTGGCGGAGGTAATAAACTCAAGTGTTGCTGTTGTGTCCATCTCCTCCATCTCCAAACTCCCAGGCTGTGGTCGTTGCAATTCATCGCACAACCACGTACAACCCACAGGCCAATGGGTTATGCGAGCGTTTTCATTGATCACTGAAAGCAGCACTCAGGGGTTCACTGACGGATGCAAATTGGGTAGACAGGTTGGCGTGGGTTTTATTGGGGTTGCGCTCCGCGCCAAAAGAGGATTTGGAAGCTTCCCCGGCGGAGAGCTCGTTTTTGCGCAGCCCCTATGGCTGCCCAGGGAATTTCTACCAAATAATCCCGCGCGGGTCAGCTGCCCGTCTCAGCTTTTGCAGCGTAGCGGAAACACAGGCACGCTGCTGGGCCCGGCCCACCACTGTTTTCTGCGTGCTTTTGTGCCTAAAACTTTGAAGAACTCGGAGTTCGTGTTCGTCAGACACGATGACCAGCGCCCTCCATTGCGCCTGCAGACATGTTGAAAATGGCCCTATCTCACAATGTTAAAGAATCCTTTAAAAAATTCCTGGATCCAGACGGTGATCCAGATCATCCCCAAAATTTAATTAGTTCTTCCTTGTACCATTTCCAACAACGCCTGAAAGTTTCATCGAAATCCGTCCAAAACTTTTTGAGTTATCTTGCTAACCAACAGACAGACAGACAGACAAACAAATGCGGGCAAAAACATAACCTCCTGCGGCCTGCGGCCTGGCGGAGGTAAAAAGCCAGACTGGAATTTGCCAAACTGCATGTTGACAAGCCACAAAGCTTCTGGAAGAGTGTCCTATGGACAGACAAGACAAAACTGCAACTTTCTGGCAAGGCACATCAGCTCTATGTTCACAGACGCAAAAATGAAGCATACCAAGAAAAGAACACTGTCCCTACTGTGAAACATGGAGGAGGTTCTGTTATGTTCTGGGGCTGCTTTGCTGCATCTGGCACAGGGTGTCTTGAATCTGTGCAGGGTACAATGAAATCTCAAGACTATCAAGGTATTCTAGAGAGAAATGTGCTGCCCAGTGTCAGACAGCTTGGTCTCAGTCGCAGGTCATGGGTCTTGCAACAGATGACCAGATACAACAAATGACCCAAAACACAGCTAAAAACACCCAAGAATGGCTAAGAGCAAAACATTGGACTATTCTAAAGCGGCCTTCTATGAGTCCTGATCTAAATCCTATTGAACATCTGTGGAAGGAGCTGAAACATGCCGTCTGGAGAAGGCACCCTTCAAACCTGAGACAACTGGAGCAGTTTGCTCATGAGGAGTGGGCCAAAATACCTGCTGAGAGGTTCAGAGGTCTCATTGACAGTTACAGAAATCGTTGGATTGCAGTTATTGCCTCAAAAGGTTGTGCAACAAAATATTAAGTTAAGGGTACCATCATTTTTGTCCAGGCCTGTTTCATGAGTTTGTTTTTTAAAATAATTCTGTTGAACCACAATTCAAAAGCACTGTCTGATTTTCATTGGTTAATTTTCATAGAATTTTTATTTATTACCACTTTTGTCAGATTCAAGTTATTTCTGTGACCATTGTGGGTTTTTCTTTCATTAACAGAGGGGTACCAACAATTTTGTCCACGTCTGTAAAAAGTTGCAATGCTTCTTCAAGCATTTTTTCTTTCTTGCAGCATTTGTCACCTCCTCTAGCCTGTTGCTTTTCCTGTGTGGTCACTTCAGTACTGAATATACGTGTGTGTGTGTGTGTGTGTGTGTGTATTTGGTAAATCAGGGAAATAATTTTTACAACTGTTACCGTTACTAATATAGCAGCGCGGTGGCGGAGTGGTCAGCATTGCGACAGCACAGCAACTCACCCTTGGCCAGGGGATCCTGGGTTCGATCCCAGCCCCCAACCAACAGTGATCTGTGTGGAGTTTGCATGTTCTCCCTGTGTCTGTGTTGGTTTACTCTGGGATTTCTCCGGTTTCCTCCCACATGCCAAAAACATGCAAGCTAGGTTAATTCGCATCAAACTGGGGATTCTAAATTGTCCGTAAGCATGAATATGAGAGTGAATGGTTGTCTGTCTCTCTGTGTTGGCCCTGCGATGGACTGGCGATCTGTCCAGGGTGTACCCCGCCTCTCACCCCAAAAGATGCAGCACCCCCCCTCGTAACCCGAAAAGGATTAAGCGGAAGAAGATGGATGGATGGATGGTTACTAATATGGGAATGCCAAAATAAAGAGGTAAATTAGCCTTTTCCTTTTAGCAAAGTTAATAATTTTGTGCACTTCCTCAACACTA
This sequence comes from Pholidichthys leucotaenia, assembly GCA_020510985.1. Classification (NCBI taxonomy): domain Eukaryota; kingdom Metazoa; phylum Chordata; class Actinopteri; order Cichliformes; family Pholidichthyidae; genus Pholidichthys; species Pholidichthys leucotaenia. The sequence continues at coordinate 169,775,913 of CM035839.1, forward strand.
GGATACATATACAGTCATGTGACAAAATTAGGACACCCCATTAATGAAAGCACCAAGGTGCTGATACTTGATGCCGGAGCCTTGGCGAAGGTATGAATTCTCAGGTCATCACCAAAATGTTTTGGGTTCCTTTCTAGCCCAAGGACCATCTCTAGTAAAAAATTTCATCCATCCACCCCGACGCAGTCCACATTATTGCAGGGCATTTTAACAAAGGATGCTTAAAGACTGTACTCCCCAAATTCCACCAACATGTTAATTGTCCCACAAGAGGGGAAAGAACACTGGATCATGTTTACAGCAACATTAAGCACACCTACAGAGCTATTCCCCTTCCCCACCTTGGACAATCAGACCATCTCTCCATGCTTCTAATACCTGCATACACCCCCCTCAGGAAGAGTTCCCCACCAACCAAAAAAAAAATAAAAATAAAAACCTGGACTGAAAATGCTCTCCTCCAGCTACAAGACTGCTTTGCCTGTGTTGCGCCCTCTGCTCCACAGTTTGGGAGAGGTACGTGGTACTTTTGAGCAAAAAATAATGAGCAGAGTCGCGGTCTACGTCTTCACTCCATTTTTCTTTATTCAAAAGAACAAGGAAACTTCTGCGCAAGAGCACAACACACTTCTCTCTCTGGGCAAAAGCAATTGGTTTGTGAATCATCGAACTCTCAACAAACTGCAAACAATGCACACAGTATTCAAACCTTTTTTAGTACTGTATTAATGTTTTTAAATGCAACAATCATGCGCAAAAACAATAATGAAATATTAATCTTTTTAACTCTCATTTTTAACTGTATATATTGTCTACAATCAGCTTTTTAACTGACTTTTTTAACTTGTGTATGATACGCTTTCAATTAACCCATAAATCCCCATTTTTAACCCGTCACATACTCCCCCTCAAAATAGATGTTGTCCCCACCATCAGGACATGGAAAATGTATAATAACCACTGTCACAGTGCAAAATTCTCAAAGAGTGCATCGTCAACTAATTCAAAAAAAGTTTACAGACTGGAACTCTTTTCATACATTCTGGCTTTGAGATGAACTCATTCACAGTCTCAAGTGTCCATTACACTTTAAGTGCATATCCTGTGCATACTGAGATAAACACCAACACAGTCCCTTTTTTTTTTTTAAGTCAGTCCAAATGAGTCAAACAACCTTAAAACTCAATCTTTCAGTGTGAGTCCAATGTAACTGCATTTACTCTACTTTAAGTATACAAAATGACCACCAACCCATTAACACTGACCACAAAACTCTTGGAAGTAGAAAGGATGTACACTGTATACCCATGACATGGTTGGTTCAGAATAATAAGGCAACGTCTGTATGTTATAACATGCTGGTGTACCCAATGTATCATAAGTGAATACTTTTGGCTTTCTAGCGTTATGTCTAGGTCTCTGATTCGCTTCCTCAACAGGATCACTATAGGTAGGAGAAGGAGGGTACGGTGAAGGAAGGCTTACCTCCGCAGGTAAGTCCTCTACCTGACCAATGTCATCCTCTGGTGGCTGGTCAGCTGCTGCAGCTTCAAGCTCTGTCTCCTGCTGCACCTCTTCAGGTATGTTGTCCTCCTGCTGAGCTGGGTCTGCGGTCCTCTCAGGCTGTGGCGAATCAGGGCGAGTGCTCAAGTGAAGTGGCACTGGATAATACTTGTCCTCATCATCGTCGTCCTCTTCTGAGTGAATCCTCGATGTCTCCGCTGATCTAGCAGTGGCACACCTCCTCAAACGAGGCTGCAAAGAAGTCTCCAAGGGCAAATGATCACATGGCAGAAGAAGATTGCAATGCAAAGTTCTAGATCTACCCTTGCCTCTCTCAGGTTTCAGTTCATAAATGGGACTATCCTGCCCAACTTGCCTTACCACAGCATGGATTGTGTCCCCCCAGTGATCCCGCAGCTTACCAGCTCCTCCACGTGGTGAGTTGGTGTACGAGGGCCGGCGGCCATAGCGTCTACGTACAAAGTATGGTGGGAAGCGCTCTTGTTGCTGCTGGTCTCCTTCGGGGGCGTTATCTCCATCACTCTGGTAGTTCTCTGGATAGTCTACACGGGGAGGGCCTCTCCTCCTGGGGTAACGCCGATAGCGGCTCCTGTCAGCGGCATACCTGCTTCCCTGGACTGCAGTGCCTCCTGGGCCGGTAACATTTGCCGCCTCTGCTCCCTTTTCTCCCTCAACTACATCAAACTCCACAGTTTCGCCATCTCCATCTCCAACACTGCGAAGGTATTTCCTCTGGTTGTTCTTTTTGATGGCTGTCTGGTGTACAAAAACGTCTGGGGCTGCACGGTGGCGCAGTGGTTAGCACTGCGGCAGCACAGTTTACCCTTGGCCGGGGGATTGTGGGGATCGTGGGATCGTGGGTTCGATCCCAGCCCCCGACCAACAGTGATCTGTGTGGAGTTTGCATGTTCTCCCCGTGTTGCGTGGGTTTACTCCGGGATTTCTCCGGTTTCCTCCCACATGCCAAAAACATGCATGTTAGGTTAATTGGCTGTTCTAAATTGTCCCTAGATATCGGTTTCCTATAGGCCCTTAGAATAGAGGGTTAGTATTAATGAAAGCGCTTTGAGTGGTCTTTGTGACTAGAAAAGCGCTATATAAGTGCAGGTTAGTTAGTTAGTTAGTTAGTTAGTCTTCTTTTGTGTCATTCCTATTGATGAAACCATATCCATTTCTGACGTTGAACCATTTGACTGTACCCAAGACTTTTGTTGCGATGACCTTTTTATACCCCGCTGGAGCTGTGGCTGCCAGGCTGGATGGGCTACTACCTTTCGGGCTGTCTGCTTTCCTCTCTCTTGCAGCATTATGCTCCCTATATGCTCTACAGCCTGCCTGAAAATGCTCCCTACTCCCTTTACGAATACTACCACAGGTGTAGGGCTTACATTTGGCTTTGTGTATGGGCTAGCACTCTCCTTGACACTTTTTGGAGCAGTACAAGGCACTTTTACACACTGAACAACATTTCAAACTCTGGTTTTCACCCTGTGTAACACAGCTATAACATTCCTGGGACCTTTTAATGTCACTGGCCACACCATGTCCCGTTGGAGTGATCCCTTCTAGTTTAAAGAGTTACCTCTGGCTGGTTTCACTGGCTTCTGTGCTTTACAGCCTGCTCTAAAATGCTCGCTGCTCCCACAGCCAAAACAGTGCTGGCAAAACTCTTCACCTGCCTGAATGCAATAATAACACCTTGGTTGTGGGCGGGGCATGTGGTACTGCTGAGGGGCGAAGCGCTGCTGGAATTGTGCAGTGTCTCTCATTGGTGGCAGGCCTTGTGCTGGATAGTACTGTTGAAGAGCTGCTTGGGGCCACTGTTGAAGAACTGCTGGGGAGTGTTGAGGAAAGTAATGCTGAGCAGATGGGTCCAGCTGGTATTGTGGGTATGGCGTGAAAGTCGGCGCTGGGGAGTGGTTTTCAGGTCCTCCGCTGGTGGTGGGTTGTGCTGTGGCTGAAGACTTCTGCATGGTTTCTCGGATTTGGGACACTTCAGCTCGCAAGTCCTTTAAAAGTACCATCTCAGACCGCATCTCTTTAATCTCTGCCAGCAGATCAGGTGATGGAATGGCTGTGCTTTGTTTTTTCAACTGTCTTTTTTTCTGCAGGTGCAGGAGTGTCACTGGGCTGAACAGCATTCACGGCGACCGCTCGCTGGGGGACAGCATGTTTCTTCTTGTCTTGTCTTTCCTTTTCATTTGCACATGCAATATTCACCTTTTCCAATAAAACTTCATCAGGTGTCGTGGGCTGAAGAAGGTACGGCTGCATGTCACTCTTAACATTGTCACTCTGCAAACCTGTTAGGAGGGTGTGCATGAACAAACTTTGGACCAAGGTGGGATCATATTTTAGACCCGATTCATCTTCCTGGGACGCGAAGAAAATCTTCTGGCGAAGGTCCATGGCTCTCAGAAGGAAGTTTTGAGGAGTCTCTTTACTGTTCTGAGCTTCTGAAGAAAGCTGCTTGTACAGTTCAGTAGCCCCTCTCTCCTGATAGTGAGACCTTAGGATCCTCCGCAGGGCAGGAAGAGTAAGATTACCTTTGCCTTCTAGGTAACTTCTCAGCTGCAGGCCTGGTGTGATGGCGTGAATCACTGCGTCGATGATCTCATCTTCATGGTAGTCTTTACTGAGCCCACTTTCAATCTGCCTGGCCAAACTGGAAAATGTGAGCTTGTCTTTTTGTCCTGGCTCCCCTATTTGGCCTGATATCTTAAAGTCTTTACACCAGATGGAGTTATCTGGAGGCGCTAAAGCTCGTCTGTGCATTGGTGTGCTCTGTAAGCTCAGTTTATTACTTATTAGCTGATGCATAGCTTCTTCTTTGGCTTGAAGTGTGGCCCGTAAAGCATGTACCTCTTTCTCCAGGTCTTCCTTCTGTTTATCTTCACCCGCTATCTCTAGCTCTGGCATCTTTGCATTTTCAATCAAGTCTTTTATATTTAGCAAATGAGACATTCCCTCATCTTCTAGCTCAGCTAACTCAGCTCTTTCAACATAACTTGTGACAAATGTGATTAGCTGGCCTCGAGTTTTGTCTGCAAATTGCTCTTTTCCTATTCCAGATATTTGTAGTCCATTGCATACATTATGCAGTTGTTCAACATTCAGTTCGTATAATGCACCTTTAACTTCTAACTGCACTTTCTCCAACTCCGACTCCACTTTCATCAGAGAAGTGGGCATAAAACAGTTCAACGTAGGCCTCTTTTGACTTTGTGGTGTAGTGGTGCCCTCTAGTGGTGGTTGTGGCACTAGAGTTACAATCTTTGCACGTGGTGCCAAAGCCACGGTGAATGTCGGCAGTACCTTACGTCTCCAATGCTGGGGTTTGTGGAGGGATATTCGACTCGAGTTTCCACTTCAGCTGGCGGGTTTTTCTCTCACCAAACATCCCAGCGGTGCCTCCAAAATGTTGCGCCCTCTGCTCCACAGTTTGGGAGAGGTACGTGGTACTTTTGAGCAAAAAAATAATGAACAGAGTTGCAGTCTACGTCTTCACTCCATTCTGCTTTATTCAAAAGAACATGGAAACTTCTGCACAAGTGCACAACACAGTTCTCTCTCTGGGCAAAAGCAATCGATTTGTGAATCATCAAACTTTCAACAGACTGTAAATAGTGTACACAGTATTTAAACTTTTTTAGTACTGTATTAATGTTTTTAAATATAACAATCGTGCAAAAATAATAATGAAATATTAATCTTTTTAACGCTCATTTTTAACTGTATATATTGTCTACAATCAGCTTTTTAACTGACTTTTTAACCTGTAATCTGCTTTTTAACTTGTGTATGATACACTTTTAATTAATTTATTAATTTTTATTTTTAACCTGTCACAGGGTCACTGATCTATCAGCTTAACCTTCAAGGTCCTAAATCACTAAATAAAGTAAATGACCACAAAGTTCTAGGTTTAGACTGAATAGCAGAAAAAATATAGCACCATCAGGACTAACAGCCGACAAATATCTTGTATCAACCCACAACTTTAATGAGGTGCTGCTGCACTGACCACAAGCACAAATGAACCATGAAACCAAAGAGAATAGACATTCTGCTCTGCACTGCAACTGTGACTGTCATCTAATTTCCTCAGTCAATCAGACAAATGTGAAAAAAGGCAACACTAGCATCAAAGAAAGCAACATAACATCACAAAGCAGTATCAACTACTCAAAATGTTACACTGTAAAATTCATAACAACTGTTCTGTCTAAGCTTTATAAAAGCAAAAAGGAACATCTGTTATGTATGGGATTTGGGTGTCTGGTATGCCGTGCCCACCCACAGGGTGATGTCAGGTGGGCATGGCCCACTCTGTATATAGTTGAGTGTTCTGCTTAATAAAGTTCAGTTGGATGTCCCTCAAGAAGCTCTCCGTCTCGTGTCATTTTTACGATATAACAACATCCATACTGGAAAGACTGGAAACTGGCAAAACAACAAAGGGGCCTTTTGTGGAAAAAAAATTGCTGTATATGCGGCAGGCAAAACAATACAAACAGCCAGTGGAAGGAGAATATAGAAGTCATTGTCTTGAAAGGCACTTACCATTTGCAAGTTTGCAATTGAAATGGCACTTGGAGAAAAAACATTTCTGCTGTTCGCAGGAACGTTCAGATGCTCTGATATCCGGTCCTCTGGTCCTTTTTTGGCCCAGTATTCCCAATGTGTACGAATCTCTAACACTTCCAACTAGTGTTTTACAACTTTGATGACACGGAGCTTCTGTGGCCAGAAAAGGTATGCCCTCTGTTACTGATGGATTTTCAGACAGCGGCTATGCCAGTGCATCCCATGTTAGCATGTGCAATGCTAACAGTTTGACAGACATCTTGTTGTGACTATAAAGCTGATGACTGTCCGGCTGTAATGCTGCTTAAAAAAAAACTGTCAATCTAGGAGTCTTTTTTTAAAACCTCCTTCTCACATTCGTCTTTTTCTTTCCTCTTCTTTCTCTTTTGGTTACCACTATTGTGCTTCCTAACAGCCGCCTTTACAATTCATTCATTCATTCATTCATTCATTCGTCCATGGATTCACTACCGGCCCACGTCCAACACTAATCAGGTCAAATGTCAACTCTAAACCAAGTAAATTAAGCAGGTGGGACAGATGTACACCTCAACAAATAAAAAAGTTGATACGCTAAAGCAAATCCTCCAATAAACGGTGGACACAGCAGAATTAGCAAGACCAAAAAGCTACTGCCCTGGGAAGCCCTTGCTATAATCTGGGACAGTTGCCAAACATACGATTATTATCATATTTGTGTGATAGTTTTGCCCTCTGTACGGCATACGATCAATAATTCCAAAAATTCCATAATGTACAATAATTTGACCCCTTCATTAGGATTCAAGAATTCAAAGGCTTTATTATCATGTGCACAGTTAAGAAATGCAACATTTCCTGAGCAATGAAATTCTTAGAAATTCTCTGGCTAAGTTAATACATTAGCAAATACAATCAGGGTACGGATCCTGCCCATACATACAATGGTTGTTTTTATGCATCGTCTCACGTACGCAAGCTGCGTGGAAAAGAAGACGGAAGACTTGTCGCGGTAGCAGAGAGGCTGCCTCGGATGGAGGTTAGTGATGGGATCCACAGTTCACTGAAATGTACTGAGTCAAGCTAAAAAGAGCCATTAGAAATAGTGGCACACCAAATCACTCACTACTGTACTGGAGCTTCATCTGTCTACCACTCACTGAACTAAGAGTTGGCTGAAATGAGCGGGCGGGCTTGTTTGCTGCTCAGGCAGATGATTCAACTGGTGATCCCTGGTTTCCAGTATAGTTCTGGTGAGTGATTCAGTACAGTACGTAGACCCATAAAAACTAGTACACTCAATCGAATCATTCGCGTATGTTACAGCACTATTGCAGTGTTAACCTTTCCTGCTTTGGTCTCCTAACTGTGGTTGGGGGACACAGGGGAGATCTGTCTTCTCCAGGGCCGGAGGCAGCTTTTCCTCCGGAGTTAACTCCCGAGTAACCTCACGGTTGTTAACAGCAGTATGGTGGTACGCAGAAGAACAGGCCGTTTTGCTGAAGAGTTGAGGCTTTAATAACAGACCGCACTGTTATTAGCAGCAATTCTAGCTTGCTACCTGCTCCAGTCGCCTCTCTCTCTACTCACCCGCACACTTCACACACACCATCCGCTCCGCTGGGCCATTCACACAGGGGGCGGGGGCGCGCCTCGGTTGCGCGCGCGCACTCACTCACGTTCACGCACTGAGCTGCCCTATCTAAACACACGAGTTAGATACATCTTACAACACTACCCCCACCATGGACTGGCAGTTAACATTAATTCCATTCCATCTAAATAATATAAAACTGGGACACACTCTCTACATTCGTAGGCCTAGCAGTAGCAGTAGCAGTGTCCAATATATAACATGAATCCAAATAGGTAGGTAGGTTACGAGTGTCTATGCAGTGATAAAATTAGTTCATTTAGCAGTGAAAACATGAGGGACAAATACATTGAAATACAATTGTTTCTAATTAAACAAGGAGTACATTACATTTTGAAACCCTATTCCTTGGCGACCGGGAGTATTACTGACCAACTAATCAGAATACAATACATTCAAATGAAATAAAGTGCATGTAGGTATATGAAAGCATTGTCTCTTCAGCTTTTTTTTTTTTAAACAAACGTATAGAACATTATAACTAGACTAGAGTCCAAAAATGTAAACTGGAGAGTCTCTAGTGCAAATATGAACTGCTACAGTTGGCTCACTCAGTAACCCAGTCCCCATAATGGTCCGGTCCTCTGCGCCGACGTTTGGGCCGTGACACATGCTGAGCCTGATGGTGTGGCTCTCCCACCGCACCCCCACCATGGTCAAATATCACATGGGAAGGAGTGGATGGAAGAGACCCGATCACATTGGGAACATTAGCAGGTGGAGTAGACGGCCGGGAATTGCTGGGACCATCACTGGAGGCAGTAGCGAACAAGTTGTACAGGCTGAGGTCCTGGTCTGCTGGGCCCCCGTCTACAGCTGGTGGAAAATTGAGCGGGGCTGCCGAATGGCGCTAACAAATCTTCTCCATCAACAAGTGTGTTTGCGCAGCTTTCATCACACAGAAATGGGTTATAATGTCCACACCCTGTCTCAGCCCGACGTTCATGAGCTTCCACAGTACCCCGTCTGCATTCCTGACCATTAGCCAGCGACATGAACGGGTTTGAGTAGTTAGTTTCTTGTTTGTAAATATTGGCGGGATAGCGAGCGGCCGCCATGTCGCATTAGCTTAGCTGCCATCACAGTCACTCGGACTAGTTGTTATTGTCCTTTGCTTTTAGTACTCACCACCCTCTTAACAACGTGAGAGTCCCTTCGTGGTCGCCAGTGTTAACCTTTCCTGCTTTGGTCTCCTAACCGTGGTTGGGGGACACAGGGGAGATCTGTCTTCTCCAGGGCCGGAGGCAGCTTTTCCTCCGGGGTTAACTCCCGAGTAAACCTCACGGTTGTTAACAGCAGTATGGTGGTACACAAAAGAACAGGCCGTTTTGCTGAAGAGTTGAGGCTTTATTAACAGACCGTACTGTTATTAGCAGCAATTCTAGCTCGCTACCTGCTCCGGTCGCCTCTCTCTCTACTCACCCGCACACTTCACACACACCATCCGCTCCGCGGGGCCATTCACACAGGGGCCGGGGGCACGCCTCGGTTGCGCGCGCACTCACTCACGTTCACACACTGAGCTGCCCTATCTAAACACACGAGTTAGACACATCTTACAACAGCAGGCACGGCAGACTCAACAAGTAAGCAATATCATCAGCAGGTTGAAAAGCGAATGATGGGAAAAACACCCCCAGTTTTACTGGGTGGTTCAAACCTGTTGTTGGCATTGGCACTAAAGCTTTCTGTCGGTGCTGCAACGTGCAAATGTCTGCAAAATGTCACTAGATTGTGGTTCTTATAATTGTGAAACAGTTTTCTGCTTCAGTTATCAAAGGCATTTTAGTAGTAGTTTAGGTGGAATGATTGATATTTATTCCTCATGTGTAAACATAAAAATATTTATGAGGACAGTGTTATGCCCATAAAACATGGAACAATGATGAGGCGAGTGGTGAACTACACAGGACTTTATTAATGACTCACAGTATAAGTACAGACACTCCCGCTAGGCTGAGAGGTAGTCGAAGAGACCGCCACTCTGCCCCACAGCCCTCTTATACTCCGGGTGACGTCACCACCCGTGTAACACCATAATGTGTCCTATGAACATTATCACCCCCCCCCCAAAAAAAAAGGTCCAAAGTGCGTACATACAATCAAGACCCTCCCAAATTTAGACCCCGAATCACGCACTAACAGGAAACAGAAATAATTAAGGCCTAACCATGCACACAACCAACTAAAGCTAGGGGGAGACAGGTGGACTACTGTCCCACCCCCCACACGGCTAGATGGATTATTCTGCCATCTTTATAAATAAAGTCCATTAAACCTAAAATCGCCGTGTTCCTAACATAAAACATAAAACAAATCCCATTATCAAAATGAACATATATACAAACACACTATACTCTTGTAAACACTGTCAATAAACCATTAGAACAATTCTCAATTCAACACCATGCATAAGAACAACAACATATTAAACACATTGCCCCCCCATTACCAGTCAGTCACGGTGGAGAAACCACCCCCCCGGAGACCCGTCAGGCGGGTCCCGACCCGAGCATCTTCTCTTGGCACCCAAAGATGACCCACGTCGCCACCGAGACACCTCTCCCTCATCATTGGCACACCGCAGCTCGTTGGGATGTCTCCAGGTACCATGAGACAGCTGAAGGTAGTCGTCCTCCCGAACAGCCGCCACCTGCAGCCGCCCCTGGTCCTCCTGCAGCTTCTGTTTCTTGCAAACTCCTCTCGACCAGGCCTCCTCCCTGGACCTGACCACATCAGCGACCCCCAGAGGAGCCCAACTTGGATTTCAGTGGTCCTGAGTGGCAAATCGTTTCACCATGCCAACCGGTCCTGCCCCACTCTCTTTCATTTGTGTTGCTGGTGAAGCTGTTGTGACCCCCTGTTTCTCAGTACCTCCCAGCCAAACTCCAGAAACAGGATGGGCCAGCCGCTTGGCTCCACCCACTGTCACAGGCATTCCACCGTGCCAACCAGTTCTCTCAGCTAGGGTAACTTGTGCTCAGGTGCAGGAACCCTCCCATGATGGCCCTGGGTGGAGTTGGTCCTATTCACCTCCCAGAATACTAGGCCAAGAGTTGTCCCATACAGCATCATCCACCACACGATTCACCAGTCGATTCCACAAACCACAGCCCGACCATTCCTCTCCGATGCTGCTGGTGATGGTGAAACCCAGTCCATAAAAGAGGTCACAGCCCATCACATTCTCACCACTGGCAGTTACTATAAACTTCAGGTTGGTGACCTCCACTGACTTGTATCATGCGGTCAGCTCCACCAAACCCACAATGGACAGCCTATTTCCTCCATAACCACTCAATGGCGTTGAATGACCTCTCACTCAGTAGTATGGGAAGAAACTCCTCACAGTGTGCCAACTCAACACAGACCTCACTGCACTTGTGTCAATCAGCAATGGTACCTCCACTCCATCCAATTTCACCATACAATATGTACAGCTATCAGTGTCTGTGTGGACGGTGTGGATAATCATGGGAGTTGGAGCAGGAGTGTCCGCTTTTTGTCGTCGTTCCCCTCACTCGAATCTGCTACAGGCCCTGGCGAAGTGATGCAGGAGTCCGCACTTGCCACAGCGTTTACCTCACACCGGACACTCTCTAGCTTTATACCGGTGCTCAGTGGACCCACAACACGAACATCTGGGCGATCCCGGGACGGACCTCATCTTCACAGCTGTAGCGCATTCTTCCTGTCCGCTATCTTCGCTGTCCGGGTCCACAGCCTGCGCTGCTGATTGTGAGTCTGGGCGGTGTAGCGCAGCTCTCTCACCGAGGTTGCGTGATTATTTGTCTGCCGCTTCACATTGTTGAGTTATCTCCACAGCCGTGGCTAATGTCAATTTGCCAGAGTACGTGAGAAGTCTCAACCGTGCTGATGAGCACAGCGTGTGCTCCCCCAACTGGTTGCGGACCAACTCTTTCTCTAATTCACCAAACTGGCAGTCTCCAGCCAGCTGCCGCAGGTCTGCAACATAATGTTGCACTGACTCGCCGACCCGTTGGTGGCACTGTTGAAACGGGATTCTCCTGACGATGACGTTTGCAGGCGCACAAAAATACTGCGCCATTAGCGCAACCACATTGTCAAAGCTATTGCTAGCACCCAAGGTAGCAAGGATACGTTGTCTTTCCATACCTAAATTGTGGACCAGAATTGCCCACGCCTGTACCTTCTTCAGTTCACCCAGGGTTAGTGCCACCAAATAGTTCTGAAATGCAGCGAACCATCTCGCTCAAGGGACCGGAGGCTCTCCCGGAGACTCCAAAAACAGCCAAATCGAAGACACACCAGTATTCATAGCTTTACCCTCGTCGCCAAATGTTATGTCCATAAAACGTGGAACAATGATGAGGTGAGTGGGGAACTACACAGGACTTTATTAATGACTCACAATATAAGTACAGACACTCCTGCTAGGCTGAGAGGTGGTCGAAGAGACCGCCCCTCTGCCCCACAGCCCTCTTGTACTCCGGGAGATGTCACCACCCGTGTAACACCATGTGTCCTATGAACAACATCACAGACAGACCTTGATATCTGATGATTCAACAGAAGCCATATAGAAGCTAGTTAAGTATGACTGATATTCTGGGCTGTTCAGTGCAGGCCAGGGGCTTATCCTGTACTCCACAAAGGTAGAGGCGTTTTTTTTTTTTTTCAACCGATCTGTTAGATTCTTTAAAGGAAAAACTGTGTTATAGGCTGTAATATGCACAATCTGTGATAATGTGTCACTAAAGCAGATGCACCTGAGCCACATCAGAATGAAAACTCAAAATACGATACTTTTAAGCCGCCGGTACGATACTTCAACATTTCCCATCTGGCAACACTGTTCAGTTGTATGTGAGGTTAACCCACTAAACATCCGATGTTCCTTGGACTGCCAGATCAAGTTCATATCGCGTCGTCGATCCAGGACCATATCTGCACGTCTATATGACCTCCAAAGTAGGTTGTGGATCTGACCATGGAACTACGACCCCTTCTGGACGTTGATCTAATGTTCAACATTTGACCAAATATGTAGTTAATTTTTTCAACGTCTTCTGGACGTGCAAGTTAGGTGCATTATATATGTGCAAATATACTGCCCAGACCAGTTTAGCAAAAAAACCCACTTTTTTCTTATTTTTCTTATTTTCTTATATTTATTATTATTATTATTATTATTATTATTATTATTATTATTATTATTATTATTATTATTATTATTATTTTCTGTTGAATATAAAATTAAAACAGCCTCTGTTACAACTCGCCGCTCATTAGCGGCGTCAGCTGAGCGCACACCTGCACCTCGTCAGCGGCGGAGCATATAAGGCGCTCTGCCCTGGGCTTCAGCCTGAAGCCGTCTGTTCCCTTCAGCTACTTGCTTCAGAGGAACCCCCTCGCCAAACAGCAAGATCTCTCACGTAAGCAACTCTCTACTTGTGTTCCAGTCTTTCCCCTGTGCACAGGTGGACCTTTCCCGGCGGCGGACCCCGCCCCCGCATCACCACCTCGCGGCTGCTGTCAGGTGCATCGTCAGGTCTCTGTCTCCCAGACTCTCCCTTGTGCGTGCCTGCCACCTGCCCTGCCAAGTAAGCCAACTAACCTCTCATCTCCTGTTGTACTGGTTTGATGCCCGTCACCTTCTCCCTGTGCTCTCTCCCCAGGGTTGTCTGGCTGTACGGTTCCCTGCCTCCGTGCCTGACGCTGACGTCCACCACCAGTACATCCACATTCCACAGACACGCATCCATTCATCCTTGTTGTTGAATAAAGCTATTGAATTCACTCTGAGCCTGCGTGTGTGTCTCCTGAGCCGTGCGTTATGTCAGTACGGCTTCAGCAGAGCGGCTCGGCGGACAGCGGGCTCGCACACCAATTTTCCACCCTCGAGGCTCGGGTGGATTTAATAGCTCATCAGCAGCAAGTGATATTAAACCAATTGACCTCGATAACTGCCCGGTTAGACCGTCTGGACCCCCCACAGCCGTTCCCCTCGGCTCGTCAGGGAGGTGCAGCTCCTGCTGCTTCAGCGGCCGTCCAGTCAGCCCCGGGAACCCCAGCCCGACTCACACCCATTCCTACCTCCACCCGCTTTAGCGGTAAGCTCGGTGGAGCGCGGGGATTCATCATGCAGTGTGAGTCGGTGTTTCTGCGCGTTCCCGGGGACTTTCCCTCAGACCATAGCCGAATTGGCTATATAGGAAATCTCCTGGAGGGTTGGGCACTCACCTGGGCTTATGCCGTAATGGCGAGGCCCGGTTATGCCTCCCTCACCTATGGCCAGTTCGTCAAAAATTTTCTGGAGGTCTTTGATCACTCCCGAGTGGAGAGTGTCCTGACCGATCGCCTCCTCAGCCTTCAGCAGGGGAGCCGATCGGCCGTGGACTACGCCATAGACTTCCGGGTTACAGCGGAGGAGGTTGGCTGGGGGGAACGTGCCCTCTGTGGCATCTTCCTCCGCAGTTTAAACTCAGGTCTGAGGGATGAATTGGCTGGACGGGATATCCCTGAAACACTGGCGGAGCTAATCTTGCTAACAATTAGCTTGGATAACCGGTTGCGCTAGCGCGCCTCGGAGCGGAAGCAGCCTTCTCGCTCTCGAGGGGCCTCGTCATGCCGGCTTCAAGCTCGCCCCCTGGCGTTACCGCCGCTGGAGGTTCCCGAGGAGTCGGAGCCAATGGTGACGGGCCGGGCAAAGCTCCCTCTAGCGGAGAGACAACGCCAACGTGCGCTGGGTCTCTGCATGTATTGCGGGGACAACCAGCACACGGTGGAGCAATGCCCAGAGAAGCCAAACGGGGAGGTCCGCGAGTCACTGTAGGGGGCCTCGCGGACGCTAACCGGACAACTCCCCTCACTCATTTGTCGCTGCCCATACGTTTTTGCCACAACACCACAGGGCATCTCACTCACGCACTGGTGGACTCAGGCGCGGAAGGAAGCTTTATTTCACAAAGACTGGCAACCCGATTGGGCATCCGTTGCCAGCCCCTTAAAACTCCTCTCACCCTCATTAATCTCTCCCGTGCATCGCTGGGGAAAGTGACCCACCGGACAAACCCCGTCTCTGTCATCGTCTCAGGGAATCACCGGGAGGAGATCTCCTTCTACATCTTGCCCTCCGCTGTGTCTCCAGTGATCCTGGGTTATCCATGGCTCCATCTCCATAACCCTGTGCTGGATTGAAGACCGGGAAGGTAACAGCCTGGAGCACCTTCTGTATGAGCACCTGCCTCCAATCCGCTGCCTGCTCGCCATCCTCTCCTCCCGTGGTCAAGGATGCCGCGCCTCCGGACCTCTCCTTGGTGCCCGTGGAGTTTCACGACCTGGGCGCAGTCTTCAGTAAGTCCAAGGCAATGTCCCTTCCTCCACACAGGCCTTACGACTGCGCCATAAACCTCCGCCAGGGGGCGCCGCTCCCTTCGGGACGCCTCTACAGCCTGTCAGCACCGGAGAAGGAGGCCATGAACTCATACCTCAAGGAATCTCTCAGCGCAGGTATTATTCGCCCATCATCATCGCCATTAGGTGCAGGGTTCTTCTTCGTGGGCAAGAAGGATGGCTCGCTTCGTCCGTGCATCGACTTCTGAGCCCTAAACGACATCACGGAGAAGGACCGTTACACCCTGCCCCTGATGGACACTGCCTTCCACTCCCTCCAGGGGGCGACCTGGTTTACCAAACTGGATCTCCGCAGCGCGTACCACCTCGTCCGGATCCGGGAGGGAGACGAATGGAAAACAGCCTTCCGTACCCCGAACGGCCACTTTGAACACCTGGTCATGCCGTTCGGGTTGACCAACGCTCCAGTCATCTTTCAGTGCCTGATAAATGATGTTCTCCAGGATTTCATTGGCCTGTTTGTGTTCGTCTACCTGGATGACATTCTCATCTTCTCCAAGTCCAGGGACGAGCACCAGGTGCATGTGAGACGGGTCCTGCAGAGGCTACTGGAGAATCGGTTATATGTGAAGGCGGAGAAGTGCGAATTCTATGCCAAAAAGATGTCATTTCTCGGGTTTGTCATCTCCCATGACCAGGTGCTTCCAGACCCAGCCAAGATTAAAGCGGTGGTAGACTGGCCGACTCCCTCGTCTAGGAAGCAGGTGCAACAATTCGTCGGCTTTGCCAACTTCTACCGCCGCTTTGTGCCCAACTTTGGAGCCATCGTCGGCCCTCTGACCCGTCTCACCTCCCCTAAAACCCGGTTCCAGTGGACTGAAGAGGCCGCGGCGGCCTTCCAGGCGCTGAAGGCGGAATTTTCATCCTCCCGGGTCCTCAGCCAGGTCGATCCCTCTTTGCAGTGCATCGTGGAGGTCGACGCCTCGGATACAGGGGTGGGGGCAGTGCTGTCTCAGCGGTCACCGGCTGATGGGGTCAAACGGCCTTGTGCCTTCTTCTCCCAGCGCCTGTCCCCGGCGGAGCGCAACTACGACGTGGGGGACAGGGAGCTTCTTGCCATCAAGCTCGCGCTCCAAGAGTGGCGTCACTGGCTGGAGGGGGCCGCCCTGCCCTTCGTGGTGTTAACGGACCACAAAAATCTGGAGTATTTAAGAACTGCCAAGCGCCTGAACGCCCGCCAGGCCCGTTGGTCCCTGTTTTTTGCTAGGTTCCGTTTCACCATCACATTCAGGCCGGGCTCCCAAAACGGTCTCCCTGACACCCTCTCCAGGCAATTCGCCCCTGAAGATTCGGGGGACGCTGTTCATACCATCCTGCCCAGGTCGTGCATCGTGGGAGCCGTTACTTGGGAGATCGAGGATAAGGTCCGAAAGGCGCAGGAATCAGAACCGGATCCGGGCGGCGGACCGGAGGGGAGGCTCTACGTTCCGTCCTCCGTTCGGGGGGAGGTCATCCATTGGCTCCACACATCCAAGCTAGCCTGCCATCCTGGGACCTCCCGAATGATTGACCTGCTCCAACGCTCCTTTTGGTGGCCGTGGCTACGCAAGGACGCTGCCTGTTACGCCCGGGCCTGCCCCGTCTGTGCCACCAGTAAGTCTGGCAACTCTCCTCCTGTGGGTTTGCTCCAGCCCCTGCCCATCCCTGGTAGGCCCTGGTCACACATCGCATTAGACTTCGTCACTGGCCTCCCCGTCTCTAACAACTTCGACACTGTCCTGACCATCGTCGACCGGTTCTCCAAGGCTGCCCATTTCGTGCCATTACGGGGGCTACCCTCTGCCTTGGAGACGGCAGACCTTCTCGTCCAACACGTGGTCAGGCTGCATGGGATACCAGCTGACGTGGTCTCCGACCGGGGTCCCCAGTTCGCCTCTGACGTCTGGCGGAGTTTCTGCCGGACACTAGGAGCCCAGGTAAGCCTCTCCTCCGGCCATCACCCCCAATCTAACGGGCAGTGTGAACGGACTAACCAGGAGCTGGAGGCTGCTCTCTGTTGCGTCACTGCCTCGAAGCCTGCGTCATGGAGCAAACATCTCGCCTGGGTTGAATATGCTCACAACACCACTCGCTCTTCAGCCACAGGGATGTCCCCTTTCAAAGTGTCCCTGGGTTACGACCCCCCTTTGTTCCCCTCGCTGGAGGACGAATCTGCAGTCCCCACGGTCCGGGCTCACCTCAGGCGGTGTCGCTCAATCTGGACAGCCACGCGCAATGCGCTTTTACGCATGGCGGAGCGCAATAAGGCCACGGTGGATCGGCGAAGAAGACCTACTCCTGCCTACCAGGTGGGCCAACCGGTCTGGATATCCACGCAGGATGTGAACCTGAAGGGTGAGAGGAGGAAGTTGGCGAAACGCTTCATGGGCCCATTCCCCGTCACCAAGATAATCAACCCGGTGGCAGTGCGCGTTGCTACTCCCCCCTCCCTCCGCATCCATCCCACCTTCCACGTCTCTAAGGTGAAACCGGTGGTGTCTGATCCCATCTGCCCTCCTCCTGCTGCGCCGCCCGCGCCTCAGATGATTGATGGCCATCCGGCTTGGACTGTCTCGACCATCTTGGACTCCCGTCGCCGGGGTCGCGGGCTACAGTATTTGGTGGACTGGGAGGGCTATGGTCCAGAATGGAGGCAATGGGTCCGTTCCTCGTTCGTGTTGGATCGCTCTCTCATCACCGAGTTTCACCGGAAGTACCCCGATAAACCATCGCCAGGAGGCGCTGCTAGAGGGGGGAGTACTGTTACAACTCGCCGCTCATTAGCGGCGCCAGCTGAGCGCACACCTGCACCTCGTCAGCGGCGGAGCATATAAGCCGCTCTGCCCTGGGCTTCGGCCTGAAGCCGTCTGTTCCCTTCGGCTACTTGCTTCAGAGGAACCCCCTCGCCAAACAGCAAGATCTCTCACGTAAGCAACTCTCTACTTGTGTTCCAGTCTTTCCCCTGTGCACAGGTGGACCTTTCCCGGCGGCGGACCCCGCCCCCGCATCACCACCTCGCGGCTGCTGTCAGGTGCATCGTCAGGTCTCTGTCTCCCAGACTCTCCCTTGTGCGTGCCTGCCACCTGCCCTGCCAAGTAAGCCAACTAACCTCTCATCTCCTGTTGTACTGGTTTGATGCCCGTCACCTTCTCCCTGTGCTCTCTCCCCAGGGTTGTCTGGCTGTACGGTTCCCTGCCTCCATGCCTGACGCTGACGTCCACCACCAGTACATCCACATTCCACAGACACGCATCCATTCATCCTTGTTGTTGAATAAAGCTATTGAATTCACTCTGAGCCTGCGTATGTGTCTCCTGAGCCGTGCGTTATGTCAGCCTCTGTCATCTACACAGCCTTCAGCTGAAGCGCGGGTGGGTTGCAAAGGGATATTGAAGCTGGGAGCTGGAAAGTATATAACCTAAGTAGCCAGAAGTTGACAGTAGTACAACAATTTGGATGTAA